>JAPEUT010000143.1:0-67109 GCA_027946375.1 Neodidymelliopsis sp. IMI 364377
GGAGTGGGGGGAGTGTATGGAGGTTGTGAGGGGGCAGGGGTGTGTCAAGGCTGCTATTGTGTTTGATTGAGAGAAACGGTGGTGATGGTAATGTCGATGGCAAGTCGATGGCAAGTAGATGGCAAGTATATGGCAAGTAGAAGGCTATGCCCACTTTGCGCTCAATGCATCGCCCTGCGCCTGCGTGATGGGGAGTACACTCCCATGTCTCAATCCCTCAGGCCATGCCGACCGCTCACTAGCGGTCCACAAACCCCCTTCCACGTCAACACTCTCATACGGCCTATACCCGTCCGCGCCGTAGAAATCAAGAAGCAAGTGCGCTTTCCCTTCGACCTCGTTATCCCAATATACCGCTGGCCCCTCGACACCCGACTCAATCACGCTCTCAGGTCCCTGAGGGCGTGTCCATGTGCCGAACAATCCCTCCGTGCTGATCTCAGTAAACACCGTCTTTGCCGTCTCGTCCTTGACGAAGCGCGCATATGCGTTGTTGCCTAGGGGCAGGAACTCAAGGTCAATAACGTCGGTGGGTGCGTAATTTATATAATCCGCCGGTTCCGTGAACGTCTCAAAATCGGACGTGTATGCGTAGCGCAGTTTGATAGCGCCAGGAGCACCGGTATGACCCGGGTCTGAAGCGGCGTAGAACTTGCTGGCCCAGTGGACTAGGTACTGGCCTTTTGCGTCGTCCCAGATGGCGCTCGGGGCCCATACCATGCCGGCGTCTGCATTTTCGATCTCGATGAGGCGCTCGGCCGTCCAGGTGGTGAGGTCGGTGGACTCCCAGACGAAGATGGAGCGGCTTCCGTTACGTTGGGCAATGTCCCAGGTGGTTTTTGCGATGTCGAGGTCGGTGCCAATGATGTAGTACTTGTTGTCTGTGCGGGAGGTGATGATGGAGGGGTCGCGGACGCCGCCGGTGCCTAGGGTAGGGACGATGATGGGCTGGCCGCCGTTGAGGGCGGACATGGAGGCGGCATTGTTGCCGGTGGATTGGTAAAAGTAGACGGATGGAGCGTCACCAAGGAAGAAGACGCCTAGGTAGCCGGTGAGGGACGAGTTGGCATTGTCACGCGGTGTGATGTACTTGGTGAAGTCCAGCGCGGGAGCAGCGAGGGCGCTGGGGAGGAGCGCCAGAAGGGAAAGAAAGTGCATAGTGGATGCGATGGGAGAGTTTGAGGGCTGGCAAGGGAGGTACGTTCGCAATTGTGCCTTATATCCTCACGATAGATGATGACGTTCATCCTGAAGCATGAATTGGCCGACCGCTGCACTCATTGCGCGGCAGCACTCTCGGTTCGGTCCGAGTTCCATGTTGGGAGAAATTGCAGTGGTTCGGCGAAGCGCCGAATCGTTTGTGGGGAGGGTGGGTGAGGGTTACGAATGAGGAAGGCGATTCTCCGGATCCGCATCGGCCAAGGCTAGGGTGGAGCTAAATACGACGACGTGCGCGGGAGATGATTGGAAGTAGGCAAGGCGTACCTGAACTATGACGTGGTGAAACCTGCTGCGAGTAGTTTTCAATCATGTGGTCGCGATGAGAAGGGAATTCTCCGTTGGTGTGCGAGGTGGAAACAAACTTGAATTGGTATCTTGCTGCGCCGTGAATGCCCCAAACACCATGGATGCTGTAAGAAATAGAGAATGAATCAATCGTCGTCGCTGTCATAGCCAGCCACCAGCATTGCCGACAGCTTTGAAGGAGCCGGTGCTGCCTTGGCTGGTGCTGCGGTAGGGGCCTTCTTCTTGATGCCGAGAGCCGCGCCAAAGTCCTTCTTCTCCTTTGGCTTCTTGCTGAAGACTGGGGTCGCAGCGACTTCAATAGGCTCGTCCATCATGTCTTCGTCAATGTCCTCTTCTCCCAGGTCCGGCATCTGACGGCTGGCGAATGCTTGCCGCGCCGCCTCGGCATCTTCGGCCTCTTGTTTCTGGCGGCGCGCGTCTGCGTCGTCTGGTGGTGGGGCGACGCTGGCGCTCGTGCCGTCTTGCTCTGCCTTTGCTATGCGGGCGTTTCTCGAGCGAATCTCATCCAGGGCATCTGCAATGGCCATCTCGGTCTTGGCATCAATGACCTTTGTCTCGAGCTCCTTCATGGCATCGCGCTCAGCCTCCTCCTTCTCGAGACGGTCGAGGCGCTCTTCCTCCGTCTCCTCGGCCAGCTTGGCCTCTCTCCAGGGCTCAAAGTTGCGCTTTGCGCCGCGCTCGCATTCGTAGTCCATGTTCTTGGGGTCGGTCTTGAAGGTGATTTCGCCCGAGCATCGCGTGCAGCGGATGTAGAAGCGGAAGATGGCGATGGCGTAGTATTTGTCCTCGGTAGTCTCTTTGCGGGCGTTGAACTTGCGGCCCTTGTAGATGAACTCGCCGCAGTGGGTGCACTTCATGGAGAAGGGGGCCATGAGACGCACCGTCTGGAGCCTGGGGCCGGCATTCTTGGGGCCGCGCTGGCGGGTGATTTTGGAGGGGTCGAAGTCGGGCGGGTAGTACTTGGTGAGGACCTTGCGTTCAGACATGGCGGGGCAGTGGGTGGATGAGGTGGGTTGGTGAGCGCAGTGAGTGGATGGCGGTGAGAGAAGTGAGAAGTCTGGGTGAGGGCGACTTGCAGGGCGCATGGGTGGCTTGGCATTACCGAGCTCCCCGCAGCGGCAGGGTTCAGTTCACAGTGCACATGCCTGCTATCAACACCACTGAACACTGAACACTGAACACTCGCACTCGCACTCGCACGCGCACGCGCCACAACGCATGGCCTAGGGCAGCATAGACGGCAGCATGGAGCACTATCTCCGCGAGTGGCGGCAGAGCGCCGTCAACCGCCAGCAGTACGACACGGCCATTGTCGTCGCCGACAAGCTGCTGGCCATTACCGGTGCGTCGCCTGCTGGGGTTCCTGTATATATGGCTGCTAACAATTCAGCACAGGCGACGACCAGGACGTCTTCTGGCTGGCGCAGGTGCACTTCACCGCCGGCCACTACGCCCGCGCCCAGGCACTGCTCGCCCGCGGCAACCTCGTCGCGCGCAACCCCCAGTGCCGCTACCTGGCCGCCCACTGCTCCATCAAGCTGGGCAACATCGACGAGGCCCTGCACACGCTCGGCGACAAGAACCCCACCCACCTCGTCTCGCGCCCCGGCACCGCCAGCGCCCGCCAGAAGCTGCGCCATGTCGACGCCCACACCCGCCCCGGCCCAAAACACCACAAAGCCGCCCGCAACGACCGCCTGCCCACCAGCGAGGAGCGCGACCGCGAGGACGCCGACAACCTCAAGGCCGAGGCCGCCATGTGCCATCTGCGCGGCCTCTGCTACGCCAAGCAGAACTCGTTCGACCGCGCAAAGGACTGCTACAAGACGGCCGTCCAGATCGACGTCCAGTGCTTCGAGGCCCTCGACGCCCTCATGGCCAACTCGCTCATGTCGCCCGACGAGGAGTGGGCCTTTCTCGACGCCCTCGACTTCGACTCGGTCCACGTCGCCACCCACCCCGCCGCCGACCAGGAAGCCGCCCACTTCACCAAGATGCTCTACACCACCCGCCTGTCCAAGTACGCGCGTCCCGACGACTTCTCCAACGCCGTCGAGACCCTCAGCACTCACTACCACCTCGCCGACAACCCAGACATCCTGCTCTCCAAGGCCGACCTCATGTTCACCCACTGCCGCTTCCGCGAGGCTCTCGAGCTGACCTCGGCCGTCCTGGCCCAAGACCCCCACAACTTCGCCATCCTCCCCCTGCACCTCGCCTCGCTCTACCAACTGCGCGAGAACCATGCCCTCTACCTCCTCTCCCACTCCATCATCGACGCCAACCCCTCGGAACCCGCCGCCTGGCTCGCCATTGGCGTCTACTACCTCGCCATCAACCAAATCGCAGAAGCCCGCCGCCACTTCTCCAAGGCCTCGCTGTTGGACGCCCATTTCGGTGCCGCCTGGATTGGCTTCGCCCACACCTTTGCCGCAGAGGGCGAACACGACCAAGCCATCTCCGCCTACAGCACCGCCGCGAGACTGTTCCAGGGCACCCACCTCCCGCAACTGTTCCTGGGCATGCAGAACCTGCAGCTCAACAACCTCTCCCTGGCCCGCGAGTACCTCAACACCGCTTATGGTCTATGTGAGACGGATCCCCTGCTACTCAACGAGATGGGCGTCGTAGCCTTTCACGAAAACCAGCTCCCCACCGCCATCAACCTCTTCCGCCGCGCCCTCGACTATGCACACCAGAACGATGCAGACCCCGACTCCGCCATCCCCACACGCATCAACCTCGCCCACGCCCTGCGCAGAGACGGCCAACTCGACCACGCGCTGGAAATGTTCGAACAGGTCCTCCGCCACGGCGTCAAAGACCCCGGCGTCTTCACCGCCAAAGGCCTCGTCCTCCTCGAACTCGGCCGCAGCTGGGACGCCGTCACAGTCCTGCACGAAGCCCTCGCCGTCGCCCCACAAGACCCCATGGCCACGGATCTCCTCAACCGCGCACTCGAGGCGAACGAAACCGACAGCGGGGTAGCCATGCTAGAACCAGCGCACAACGGAAATGTAGCAGGACTGCTGGAAGACGAGGTAGACGACCCAGGTTTCGAGGAACATCTCCGCAGGCGGAAAAACGCCTTGCGCGACATGGAACCGAACCGCGTGGCAGGGAGACGGGGCAGGCGACGACGGCACGCGGGGGCCTTTGCGGAGGAGGAGAGCATGGTGGTAGATTCCGACGAATAACCGTCAATCGTGGCGTATTCTGGGTACGGGCGTTATAAAAAGTTTTGTTTTTGATTACCACGACACGGCATGGGATTGCATAGTACAGCACGCATAGCAAGACATAGCGAGGCATAGCGAGGCGTCAACGGTTCGTATTGATATCAATTAAATCACATCCCATTCAATTCCACACCTCCATCCATCCATTCAAAGAAACCCATCCTCCCCATATCCCCTCCTATACCCTCTCGAACCCCCAGTATCCCTAAATATCTCTCCATGAGATTGGATTGCCTCGGTACTACTCTCGCGCTTCAGCATCTCGTGCCGGAAGAGAGAAGCGTCGTGGGTTGATGTGGACGAGGGGTGGGTGTGGGAAGTTGGATCAGTAGTGGTGGAGAAAGTTGGATTAGTAGTGGTTGAGAAAGTTGGATTAGTAGTGGTGAAAGGCGAGGTAGAGGGTGGGTGTGTGGTAGCCATGTCCTGTAAAAATGGGGTTAGCGGTTCGTTGTGTGGTGGTTGTGTGTATATAGGTTTTGTTTGTGTTTGTGTTTGTGTTTGTGTTTGTGGGAAGTAATCGGGTGCTTCTTTTTCTCTGTAATGGGGATGTGTATTGTCCATATCCATATCCACATCCACATCCACATCCACATCCATATTCTTAGCCTCATCCATATCCTTAGCCTTAGTCTCATATCCAGCAATACCTCCCCCCTCCCCTTCTGGAGAAACATAATGGCTATCCCGCGGCCTCGAATACACATACACTCTCCTCCTCGCCTCGCTCTCTAGGAGAGGACCAGGTGTTGCGCCGCGGCTATCGGGTAGGCCGGTGAGGGGGTGGATGCGGAGGCGTGGATAGTCGTCTTCTTCGTATGCTTCGTATGCTTCGACTTGGTGTTGTTGGTGGTGGTTGAGATTGAGGTTGGAATTGGTGGTAGGAGGTGCCTGCGAACTGGGAATATCGGGATGAAGATGAAGGCGAGTTAGAAGGAGAGGAGGGACATGATACACGTCAAGAAGATCTTCAAAACAAGGTCTCGGGACCTTTCTCCGTCGAGATACGTACTCCTCGCCCACGTCATCTGGATGAGCGGTATACGGTTCCCTTTGCGTTTGTGAACCTAGATAAGCGTATGGGTTTACTGCGCGGAAAATCCTCTTTGATCGCATAGCAGCAGTATCTCTTCTATCCCTATTCATCTCTTCTTCTCCTTCCTCTTCCTCTTCTTCGCGTAGGCCATGACGGATACACAAATGTCTAACTGCTATGTTTACTTTCAACTTCTCTCCACTCTCCTCTCCTTTCCTCTCCATCCTTTTTCTCAACCCACCCACCTTTTCCTCCAAATCATCTACATCGTCCTCGACGTCGTAGATTCTCTCTTCTAATTCTTGCATCTGTATACACGCCAAAGTGTAGAATTTGTAAGTGATAGTCAGGGTTATGCCGAGTGTGAGGAGGATGGAAACAAGGACGACGGGGAAGAGGAGGAGAGTGGTGAGAGGCGGTGGGAGGGAGGTGAGGGGGTGGAGGTCGGAGTTTGGAGATGTCATGGTTTAGATTTGGTCTGAGATGGGTTGAGTTGAGTTGGGTTGGATCTCGTCGAATTCAGTAAGTAGCAGTGAATATGTGGGATTCAAAATGAAAACGAGGGGAATGGTATAAGTACGGTTACTCTATCCTCTTCCTCCTCTGGGTACTGCCAAAATATCTGTCGGTTTACACGTCGTGCTATCGTCGACTGGTGTTCGGAGACAGCAGACATCTGAGATAGCTTCAGTACCCATGACAGCTCTGCATAGCAGAATAAACACAACGGAGACAGGTCCAGAAATGAGTTAGTTGCGACGTTCGGCTTCAGCCAGAGCTGCGGCAATCGCATGCTAGTGCAAATGACCTTCAATCCACCACTTCATCTCAACCAACCCCTCTTCACATCTACCTCAAACTCCATCAAGCCTCATCCATAACAACATCCACTTCGACAGCACTTCCGTCCGTCGTTGGGGACCACAGCTCACTACCGTCAAGGAACACACTTTCAAACGCTGCACGCTCGCCCTCACTGGTAGGACTGACAATGCCAGCTTCCCTGCGCCGTTTACGCTCTACGAACTCTGCGTAGTTGCGACGAATCTGCTGTTGCTGCAGTATGAGCATGGTGTAGCCCGTCTCAACCGTCGTGTTTGGCGCAGAGCTGTTCGAGCTAACCACAGCGCTACCGGCTGATGACGAGTTGGTTGGTGTTTCCAGACACTGACTCCAAGAGTGCAGTGCATCTGAGAAAGAATGGCTCTGCTGTTTGGCCATTGGAGTGCCAGCCATGCATGGGCGGTCGTTGAAATACAGCTTGTCTGAGTCAGATGAATCTTTGGGTGCAAGAACATCAGCTTCACTATTGTCGCTCGAATCAGGAGCTGTCTCGCTTCCAGAGTCGATGAGAGAATCGCGGCGTCTGCGTTTGCTATCCACTCCTGTTTCAACACTTTCAGGGGATGACACCTTGCGCTTCTGTGAAGCTGGCATGACATGGGCTTTGTCAAGGTCTTGCAAGACAGCGCATGCGTTTGCGATATCTTGCAGAATGGTGTGTTGAGCAACCCGAGTGGCGGGCGGTGGACGTTTACGTCTCTTGTCCACAGGACTCACATAACGCGTTTGGGTAGAGACCTCGTTTTCGCGGCACGCACGGCTGCTGAGAGCTTCGTTCGTCGGCGCGATTGGAGCGACCTGTCTTTCCGCAGGCGTAACGTCAAGCTTGATGTTCCAACGCGATTGTCGCTCGAAGCGTACGTGATCCGGGAAAGGCGTGATGATCGTGGCTTTCAATATGGTGTCGATGAGCACGTCGCCCTAACAGGTGAGTCAGTTAAGCTGCAGGGACAGGAGCCGTAGGGAGTGAACGAACATCTCCGTAGTACGGTACAACTGCCCTGAAGCACTGTTTCATAGGATCCCAGCCAAAGCTCAAAGACGATCGAGGAATGGTATAGGTGACCTGATCAACATAATCGTCGCGTCCTGGTAAACCATCGTTGCTGTGACAGTCCTTGAGTGTGAATGGTGTAATACGGTACTCTTCGCCTACAGAACGGCTGTAGGGAAGGTTGAGGAATCGGACATCGGGTGAGTGCCATGTCACGTTGCCGGTGGCCGTCAGAACCGAGTCCGCATATGTGTAGTCAAAATCGAAGAGTAGGCACGGGCCATCAGGGGTTTCGAGGAAGCAGTCTTGTATACGAATAAAATTCTTCAAAAACAGCGAGAGACCGCCAGGGAAGTGTGACCATTGGCAGGACATGGATGCCGCTGCATTGGGGTAGTGGTCGTGAAACATTCCCATCATATTGTCGATAAGATCCACGAAGCTGACATTTATCACGCGATGGCGCTTCTGAGACAGGTAGTCGAGCATGTGAGGTATGAGGTAAACTTCGTCAACTGCTTCTGTACTGACTTAGTCTGCAAACATTGCATTGAGTTGCCATTGCCAGTTTCACCAACCTTCAGATAAAGCTAGACCTTTCACCAGATCCTCGCACATGGTAGCCCGCACTTCGGTTCGGAGACAGGTGCGGAGGAATTTGTACCACATGAGCAGCTCGGTCGCTTGAGAATGCGAAAGACCTCTCCAACATTCAGTCAGGTCAAGATGACTAGCGGCAACTGCGTACAAGCTAGTCAGATAACAGAAGCAATACGAGCACAACGAAGGTAGTACGAGCGCTCGACAGACGTACTCTCTTCGTTGAAGGGCGAGCGTCGAATTTCGGGTGTCAGGACGTCAGAAACTGTCGCAGCATCATTCCACAATAGTCCTCGGAGGTTGACATTGATGATTTGACGATCGATGAGGCGTCGAAGACGGTGCTCTTCTGGAGAACTCGAAGACCCTTGGATGGACGACGGGTGTGCATGGCTTGCAGTACTTTGAACCACGTTGGGTCCGGGCTATCAAAATCAGTAAACAGAGGATGTTTGTAACAGGCCTTTGACGGTGGCACCTACAACAGCCATTACTTTGCGACGCAGAAATGATCAATACTCGATGCTGATGAACAATATGGCACTGTGTGGCGGTGTCGTGTCGGTGTCAGAGCGAAGAAGTACGTGCTTCACCTCTGTGACGCTGAGACTCGAAAGACGGACATGTGCTCTTGCTCTTGTCATTGCACCTTTCGAAGTGACCCTCGACGAGTGCATCGTGCTTTCTAGATTGCGTCCATCGAGGCTCGTGTTGTAAGTCGCTCATTCTTGTTACCCAACTTCGAAATCTGGAGGAAGGCGTCCACACCATAGCCTTCAAGACTATGTATTTCCAAGCTTCCAGCCCAATATTCTATTCAAATCAGTATGTGCGATACGCAGATGTGAAGGATGTCTTCTTACCGGCATAGAGTCTAGACATTGGAAGACCGATTCCAAGACGAAGGTCGGGCGCTCTCGATGTCAACGATGCAAGCGAACCGCGATGAATCTCTACATCACCTGACCTTGGGCCATTCTTCTGCTGCAGCTCCGAAGCAGACTTGTCGCCTACTTGTAACTCTTGTAGTGTGCCAAGTAATTTTGGGACCCGGGCTAGGTTTTGAAGTCGTTTTTCGCGGCGAGGACCTTTGCTGAAACTCCACAGGTAGGGCAATAGTTCATTGGGGATACCTCCGCCTTGGTCTGAGATTCTGATGATGACATGCTGAGAGGTTTCGCAGATCAGCACATCGATTGGCGGTGGCTTCGCATCCTTGGACTTGCGCTGCTCAATCACAGCCTGTATTGAGTTGCGCAACAGCTCGCCAATGATATACTCAAGATGGCTCAAAATATATGGAAAGGTTGCGTCTAGATGACCATAGATCTTGATCTCTGGTATGTCAACGTGCGCACCGTATGCGCGCTTGATCAGCTCTTGCGTAGTCTTTCCACAGGCTTCAACAATCTCCCTTGCGTTGCATCGCAGAAAAATCTCTCCAACAGCCTCCTGGTCCTGTGGTGCCTGAGCGTGTGGGAAGTGCCAAGGCGAATTAAACGTCTCGGTCAGAGCCAGATGTTGCTCTGCGATGACCCGCCGCGATATACGCTATACAAGTCAGCGACTGTTCCCAACTTTCAGAGTCCACTCGTACCGCTCTCAGCATAGTGCTGATAAACTTATCGATCTCATCGGGCTTCATCAGATTGCCCACCTCGAGCACGCCAATAGCCAGTCGCGGTATAACGGTAGCATGTTCTTTCAGTGTCTCTTCCAACACTTTGCAATACCGGTCATTGTCCTCAAGAGATCGAATCTCCGGTACGCGACGAAACCGTTCGAAGGCGCGCAGGTATGACTCGTAGACGTGGGCAAGGTGAGGGTTCGCGACGACAACGTAGGGCAAGGTCTGGATGTCACGCAGCCGGTGCGCAAGCCTAGAATGCTCAGCAAACGTCACTCAAGAGTTATGTATATAACGGGTACCTCGTCGGTAGCTCTAGTCGGCAGTAGTTGGCCGAGTCCATCAGACGAGACTCGGTGAGGGTCCTGCCAAAGAAGGTCAATTGACGCAGGCTTATGGGCCGCGCCTCACGTTGCACCCATCTATTACGCATCAGTTAGAGCACATACGTCCAAGTTTGGTAGAGTGGGACCTTACTCGTCAAGGGCTGAGGAGGGTTTCCATTTGGGGGCTACAGCTGCTGCGTGGGCAGATCTTCTTTGGGCGTACGGTATTACGGATGAACACGAAGCTCTGGACACATTCGTACATCGCAAAGCGCAAGCGTTGAAGCCTTTTCCAGACACATGCATTGTTGGCAGAGCTCTGAAGTGTGAGTGTGTGCAGAGCAGCCTTCACAGCTTAATTCATTCCGTGCACCATGACGCAACACCACCAACCACATTCAATGGCCCAATCACCACACAATCCACTTTTGCAGGTCAACGAAGGACGCAAGTGACAATGAGTGGTTTGTTTGGTGTCGCAAGCTACTTTGCTAATTGTGGTACGTTGGCAGTGAATCGTGTCATATCTACCAGCGCTCTCACGAGCATGACGTCTGCGGCCCGCGGCCCAGTGCATGTCTGCCCCATTCAAGCCGCCAAGAGCAAGCTTCACACTGCAGGACGCCCATGTAGGCTGCCGAAGCCCTCGAGCTCTCCTCCACGACTGCAGCCTTTGTGCACCCATATAATCCAAACCCTCTCCCTTTTGTCGTATAGCAGTGCACGGTGCGGCGACGTTATAATTCGTTCGTCATTGTCACCGCCACCTTTTAGCGAGGCACGCATCCTTACCATTGAGCTGCCTGCTGCGACCGCCCTCTTGTACTATCTTTTGTTACGGCGACTGGCGCGCAGCTTTCTTCCCCAGACTTTCTCTGCGTTGAGCGCACAGCGTCGCTGCCTTGTATACTGAGCCACCGGCACTTTTATACTGCGTGCCTTCTGCGCCTGCCCCGCCAGCACCCGCTGCTGCCGAACTGACAATGGACCAGGTAAGCTTTGCGCCCACGTACAAGTTAGCTGCTGCTGCTGTCGCCTCCACTCGCATGACAAAGCAACATTGCATACAGCATGGACTATACTACAACTACACCACTAACGCCGGCGCAGACCGACAGCGACATGCTCATTGATCACGAATACGACGAGAAGCAGGGCGACGTCGCCATCATTACACCCGCCGACTCGGACGACCAGATGGACGAGGTCGACGCCGACCCTGAGCCGCGTGCCGACGAGTACGATGCATTTATGAAGAAGCACATGCCTGAGCTGCCCGACCAGGACGCAGAGGCCGAGACACACCACACATGGGAGATCAAAGACTGGCGAACGCTCACCAGGAAAGAGCATGGCCCGGTCTTTGACTGCGGCGGACAGCCATGGCGCATACTATTCTTCCCCTACGGCAACAACGTCGACTTTGCCTCTTTCTACCTCGAGCAGGCGTACGAGGACAAGCAGATGCCCGAGGACTGGTATGCCTGCGTACAGTTTATGCTCGTCCTCTGGAACCCCAACGACCCCAGCATGTACATAACACACACAGCACACCATCGCTTCACTGCCGAGGAGGGAGACTGGGGGTTTACGCGATTTGCGGAGCTCAGAAGACTTTTCGCCAACTCATGGGATGACCGAGGCCGTCCGATGGTTGAAGGCAACGCCGCCAACGTTACAGCGTACATTCGAGTGCTCAAAGACCCCACCGGTGTGCTCTGGCACAACTTCCTCAACTACGATTCCAAGAAGGAAACAGGAATGGTAGGCCTGAAGAACCAAGGCGCAACCTGCTACTTGAACTCGCTCCTCCAGTCCCTATACTTCACCAATGCCTTTCGCCAGGCTGTCTACCAGATTCCAACCGACGAGGACGATAAGGGGAGCTCGTATGCTCTACAGCGCCTCTTCTATCTTCTTCAGAACACGAACAATGCTGTTAGTACCACAGGGTTAACACACTCATTCGGGTGGGATTCGAAACAAATCTTTGAGCAACAAGACGTGCAAGAGCTGTCTCGTGTGCTTATGGACAACCTCGATGCCAAGATGAAGGGTTCGGCTGCTGAGGGCGCCCTCGAGAGGATGTTCGTGGGCAAAATGAAGACTTACATTTCTTGTATCAACGTCGACTACGAGTCATCGCGAGTAGAAGATTATTGGGATATCCAACTCAACGTCAGCGGAAATAAGAACCTGGATGACAGTTTTAAGGACTACGTACAGGTGGAGACCATGGATGGTGAAAACAAGTATTTTGCCGAAGGGTTTGGACTGCAAGATGCGAAAAAGGGCGTCATCTTCGAGAGCTTCCCCCCAGTCCTGCACCTCCAGCTCAAGCGTTTCGAGTACGATTTCCAGCGCGACGCGATGATGAAAGTCAACGACCGGTACGAGTTCCCAGAAGTTTGGGATGCCTCTCCTTACCTCTCCGACAACGCCGATCGCTCCGAACCCTACGTCTATCGTTTGCACAGTGTCCTTGTCCACAGCGGTGATCTCAACGCTGGTCATTACTACGCCTTCATCAAGCCCACTAAAGAGGGCGGTTACTACAAGTTCGATGATGATCGGGTTACGCGTGCCACAAAGCGCGAAGCTCTTGAGGAGAACTTCGGAGGTGACTATGCCCAGGCACCGAATGGCAAGGCTGGTCAAACAAACCCCTACACCCGGACGTGGTCTGCCAAGCGATCTATGAGCGCTTATATGTTGGTGTACATCCGTGAAAGCAGGCTCGACAGCGTACTTCCGGACTCGGCGAGCGTGGCACCCCCGAAGCATCTGGCAGAGCGTATAGCCGAAGAGCACGCCGCTTTCGAGAAGAAGAAGAAAGAACGCGAAGAGGCCCATCTCTACATGGACATTGCTGTCGCATCGGAAGAGAACTTCCAAGTTTATCAAGGGTTCGATATCGTACCGTGGAAGGGTGACACCGAGACAACCGCTAACCCAAAGATACACCGAGTACTACGCACAATGACAATGGCTGATTTCAACTCGTTGGTCGGCCGGGAACTTGGTGTCGACGGCGACATGTTGCGACCGTGGTCTATGGTCAACCGCCAGAACGGCACTGTCCGTCCTGACACGCCTTTGGAGTTCCCTGATATGACAGTCGAAGAAGCTTCCGCTAAGCACGGCACAAAACAGTCAACATTTCGTTTATGGATGGAGAAGGCTGTTCAGCGTGATGCCGACGGTGCACCTGTGTTTGGTGACAAAGTGCTCGAGATGAAAGCTGCTAACGACAGACCTATCATGCTCTTCCTCAAGCATTTCGATGCACAGACACAGAGCTTGTTTGGAATCACGACCTTCTACGCCGCCTACCAGGACAGAGTCTCTGATCTAAGCTCGACCATTTCCACACTCCTCGACTGGCCCAGCGGTACACAGATGAAGCTGTCAGAAGAGATCAAGATGAACATGATCGAAGCCATGAAACCCAAAACAACTCTCGCTCAGTCAGAGCTTCAGGACGGCGACATTGTTACCGTACAGCGGACACTGTCTGACAAGGAGGTTGAGCAGATTCGATCAACAGGAGGCTACGTCGACGCTAAGGAGTTTTACGAATTCCTTCTTAACAGGATCAACGTCGAGTTCGTGCCAAGAACAACCTCCGATGACGCAGAGCTGCCTTCTTTCTCCCTGACTCTGAGTAAGAAGATGTCATACGACCAAATGGCTGCGAAGGTTGCCGAATACCTTCAAGCTGACCCAACTCATCTTCGCTTTACAACAGTCAGCACTGCTGGCAAGCCGAAACAACCCGTCAAATACAACGCCAGCCACACTCTGAACAACATCATGTTCCCTGGTCCGTACAGCTACGCGCAAAGTTCAGGTCAACGCCCAGATGCTTTGTTCTACGAAAAGCTGGACATGAGTTTGAAGGAGCTCGAACAGAGAAAGCCAGTCAAGGTGATTTGGTTGCCAGAGGGTCTTCAGAAGGAGGCAAGTTTGAATATCCATGCGATTGTCTGTTAGCACTAACAGAATGTAGGAGGAAGTCACCCTGATGATCCCTAAGAGTGCCCAGGTGGCTGATCTTCTGGATGAATTGCAACGAAAAGCCAACATCAGCAACGAGGTCATGAACAAGGTTCAAATTTATGAAACCTCGATGCACAGATTCTCCAGACAGCTATCTTCAGAGCTCCAGATCACAGCTCTTGCCGAATATTCCCAACTGTACGCCATGTCCATACCAGAGATCGACGCGCCCAAGAGACTTTCGGTCTATCACTTTGACAAGGACCACACGAAAGCTCATGGGATTCCGTTCCAGCTTGCACTCAAAGAGGGCGAGCCTTTCAGTGAGACCAAGCAGCGCCTGTCAGACTTGACCAAGATCAAGGGGAAGCAGCTCGATAAGATTAAGTTCGCGAAGGTGGCAAGGGCCCAATACTCTAAGCCAACGTACATCGAGGACGATGGTAAGTGCTTGATTAGGGCTTCACCGGTTGCATATGCTAACGACGTGCCAGATGAAGTACTCTGGGACGCAGTGGGCGACCGCGATGACTTTTCACTCGGCTTGGACCACCCGAACAAGAGTCGCAGCTTCTGGGGCAAGTCAGACTCTATCTTCATTCGTTGAGGCCCAAAACATGTACGGATGTAGGATACACCCCGACCATCTTTCCTGTTGCATTGCCGAAGGGGCATCACTAGTGCGTGGCGTTATTATTCTTCTAGCGGCGGGGGCAAGTCTTTGCGCGCATGTACACAATACATTGATGGCGCACTGGAAATACCACAGTGGCTGTGATGAAGCACTTGTGCAGTACAAGCAGTCGTGTGCTAGGAGCTGGCTGTCAGGAACTGTGTTCAAGAGAGCTTTTGGACACAATGGATCGCCTGGACTGTAGACTAGCTTGGAATGGCATATCGATTACTCTTCTATCCAGATGGTTGACCCGAGAAAGGATCGCTGAATTATTGTTGCATTGGCTGTACTCGAAGTGAGGTCGCGGCTTCTGAGGCGTCCCATTGGCTAGAACCTCCCCGCGCTCCATCCCCTGCAGCGGCGGAAATCACTACCGAAACTCCGACATTCGTTGTCGACAGCTGTTACTAACCTAATACAACGCCAGGGACAACAGCTCCAAACCAAGTCGTCCTACGCCTACGGCCACGATGCGATCTTTCGCCACGATTGCCAGTCTCCTGCTGGCCTACTGCACCGCCGTTTACGCGACCGCCCTCACCTACCGCCTCGATGCACACGAGAAGGCCTGCTTCTTTGCGAATGTTGACCACAAAGGCACCAAGGTCGCTTTCTATTTCGCTGTACAGTCTGGTGGCTCCTTCGACATAGATTATTCCGTTGTGGGACCAGGGCCCAATGGCGGAAACGAGAGGGTCATTCTCGACGGTACCAAAGAACGACAGGGCGACTTCGTCTTCACAGCCAACGAAGTTGGCGAATACCGCTTCTGCTTTAACAACGAGATGAGCACATTCGCTGAAAAGCTTGTCGATTTCGAAATTGCCGTAAGGATACCCAAGTTCTATGCAGGCCCCCTGACGCCATTACCATATCATCGATGCAGTGGTACTGACAAGTCCTGACACAGGTTGAAAATGAGGCTCCTCGTGCTGCCATCCCGTCCAAACAAGGGTCCTCGCCTGAACAGACAACCGTCCTCGAAGAGTCGATCCTCAAACTTTCCGCACAACTCTCCACAATCTCCCGTAACCAGAAGTACTTCCGCACACGTGAGAACCGCAACTTCAGCACCGTCAAGAGCACCGAGAACCGCATCTTCAACTTCAGCTTGATGGAGGGAGGCTTGATGGTGATCATGGCGGGTCTGCAAGTCGCAGTCGTGCGATTCTTCTTCCAGGGCGCAAGGAAAGGTATATTATAGACCGACCTTGTCGCGCAGCCAATTGGACGGCCGCTGATTCGATGCTGGCAGGCTACGTATGAGCGAGCGGTAACGATCGGGGCCGTTGTCGCGAAGCTAAGTGACCTACTAGCTAGAAAAGAGGGAATTGAGTCGCATCAGCCGCCACAGCCTGACCGGGGCTGGGCTGTGATCGTGGCTCTGACCAGGAGTTGAATGGATGGCGCTATGGGGGTTCAGATTATTCACCAGTGTACTACCAAAAGGCAAGTTAGAGGCCGTGCCGAAAGAGTAGGACTATGATTTGAACGAGATTCTTATTTTGGCTAATGTGGCAACCATGAATGCTGCCCACTGATCTATCTTATCACGTCATGTCTCTCTGCCTTATTCAGCTGACCGTCTTCCTACTGTATTGTCACATCCGCTGTTGATTATAGCCTCGACCAGCCGTTGCGAACTCTGGTAGCCCTCATTATAGTACAGGGATTTTGGAACGCGCGATCCTCAACTTCAACTATACTGCAAGGCGAAAACTCAACCATGGGTGGATTTTTTCAAGTTTTTTTCGAAGCATCGTGACTGTGTTAGCTCTCCAGAAAAAGGTAGTACACAACTCCAGCTTTCTAATATAGTGAAACTTTGCTTCGCACTCGCCCTTTCTCTCTGGAAATCTTCCAGGGAAGCCAGGGCAGTCTGCCTACCTGCGGCCAGAGGTCACTGGTCTCCAGACTACCACACTGCATATCAACACATTCGTAACTGTTTACAGTTTGACAACGCACTCAATCATGGCTAGACGCAGATCCTGTCAAAATGTCCAGATCCACCAACATCCCCTAAAACCCCAGACGCTAGACTCACCATCTAAGCAACCCGTCTTCGCGCAGATTGAAGAACGCTTCAAGATCGACAAGCGGCGCTACGAGGAGGAAGAGGCGAAGGTCGAAAAGCCTAAACGCAGGAAGAGAAACTATGGCCATGGCGCTAGTACTAATGCCTTGGCCTGGGAGTCGGAGTTGCACGCAAGGACGATACAGCAGCAGCAGCAAATGTACTATGGGATATCGCCGTGGCATGGAGGCCCATTTGTGGGGCAGGGGTTTGAGGCAATGTCTATGCCACAGCAACAACATCAGCAACGACATCAGCAACAACATGAGCAACAACATCAGCAACAGCAACAGCATATGATTGCAGAGCCACAACAGGCCATGGTGGCACAGCAGCAAATCTGGTCACCAGCCATGATGCCAGCATTTATGCCAGTTGTGCAAGATTCTCCTGGTATGTCTGCGCCTATGCCGATGGCTACGTCAGTGGACCTCCCAATACCCACGCACCAAACCATGGCCATGTCAATGCCAGCGCAGCAGTACAACCAAACCGTCGCCTATCCCTTCCAGGAACTCGCACCAACTACCTGGGTGCCGCAAGCTGAGGCTGGAGATCTCCAGGCGCGATGGACGGACATGCGGTTGCAGCGAAACATGGAGGCCGGGAAGGCCGTGGGAGACCAGTCCGAGTATGTTAATCCTCGGCAACTGACTCAGGTTCTCCCTCGTAGCGAGAGTAGCGCAGCGGTTGAGAGGGTAGAGGTATTGTGGGCGAACGGGGAGAAGAGCAAGGAGGTGGAGAATCAGGTCCTAGGACAAGAGCAAGTGCTTGACGCGCCAGTTGTCCCTGCGGGCGATGCAGTGCTGCCTCAGCCTCAGCCTCCTCTCCAGGCTCTACCGTCGTCGGTGCTCTCTTTTGATGGGCTTGACACCTTGTTCGACTTTAACGCTTGCTCCGCGGGCTGACAGCCTCCCGTCATTGCTCCATTATTTCCTTCGTTATGATTACCTCGAAACGCACTGAGTGTGTTCGTACTGCGTTGGATAGGATTGGTATGGCGTTGATGCTCACGGGGTGAGCTGTTCGGATATACCCTGGCGTTGTACGTTGGTTACCTGTTTGCATCCACGTTGTCTAGAGGACGCGTGGTGCTGAGGTGTTCATTACTAGGGAAACAGCCAAAGATGAGATTGTCCTTTCTCTAGATGGATTCCTTAGAATGGGATGAGTAGAGTCATTGTAGTTACTATACTTCTTCCTTCCTGTTTTGCCCAAGTGACGTGCAACATGTCCAGCACTACACCATCCTGCTTAACTTTCGCAAGCTTTCTCCTAGTATCTGTTGTGCGTGCAGCGTTGTTTCTGCTCACTACGCTTATGGTCGCAAGTACATTCACGCTGGCTATGAGATACTACAGACGAGGTGTGATTCCTCTCGAGTTCTATTGGACATAAGTACTGTTCCACTCAATATTTATCCTTTTTGCCTTCCCACTCCAGCCTGTCAGCCAATTGTTCCCACATGGGCTCGGCGCCCACTCGTCCTACACTTCTCAGACCTGCTGTAATGAAAGGTAGCAGCCTTGCAAACTCTTTATCGATCATCTGTAAAGACTCTCTAGGGGTGCGTCCAGCTGCTCGAGTCAAAACTCTTCTAGCACCAGCATCTTCGCTATCCTCGGCCTCTTGTTCTGATTCTGATGACTCTGCAGTTGCCAGCAGGGGCGCACTGCTTTTTCTGCGTGGTGCGGAAGGTCGTGTCGAGATAGAGTTGCTCTTATCGAGATCTGTCACTGTCTTTGCGAACAGAACGCTCAAATCCAGCATTTCAACGATGGCTTTATGTATGAGTTTGAGCTCAGACGATAGCAAAGCCCGCTCCTGTAGTTTCGCCACATACTTGACATGGATCTGTGCCATCTCGTCAATATCCTCGGCTTTCTCCATTGCACGTTCCATATCCCGAGATGTGAACACTACAACAGTCTCAGTGTAGTAGGAGCGTAGAACGTCGACAAACCAGGTGAGTCGATGTTGGAGCTTGTAGATGAGCTGCGCGGCAATGATAGCTTTGTGCGAGCGTGTCGGACGAGCTCGTTGAAGCAGGTATTTTGCGCGGTAAGCCTGTACTAACACAGTGTGGAATTGCTGATAGATGGGCATCGAGGAGCGCTGTATGATATTGAGGATGGACCAATGCAGCTAAAAGTGGTTGTTAGTAGTTTGTCAGTACCGCATGAGAGATCAACATACCGAATAGTCGACTGACACAGCGGCTAGCCCCTTCACTGACCGGCTGTGGTCTTTGGTCTTTGTTGAACGTACCACAATCTTTTCAGCGTCGAGTGGTGTTAAAACAGCACTAAAGATACTTCGAGCGAGCTCTGTCAGCATGTATCGATCATTCCACCCGCGGTGTCCAGAGTCCATGCGTTCGAAGATTGCGTTTGCGAAGTTTTCAAAGACTGCGCCATTGTTGCCCAAGTATAACATCTGAAACGTATTCAAAACACCCATAAGGCCTTGATTGTCGAAGATGTGCGTGCGTAGAGAAGCAGATGCCAATGAGTACTTGCTCCGAATCCATTTTTCGAAAGCGGTCTGAAATAGCTCTGGAAACGGTGATAGAGGCACATCGTCCGATGTACCACAGACACTCAGGTGGTCGAGAACCGGTTCTGACATTGGTTTCTCGAGAACGGCGTGGCCATATCCGAGTTCTCTCAAAAACACAACACTCTTTCCGGTATTGAAGATTTTCATAGCAGCAGGCTGTAAGAAAGACGGTGACCTCAATTGATCTTGCGTATCACGCCGTAGGACAAAGCGATCGTGCCACATTGAAGCAACATCACTGCTCGAATCATTCTCGAACACGAAGAACGTCTCATCGTTGGCTCCCAGTTCACCGCTTTCCATCCATCTCCGAATCGGCTTGAGATAGGTCTGCAGACAGTCGAACAGCATGCTAGAGAAGAAGTCGAAACTTGTCTTCTCGAGCATCATTTGTGCAAGCGTAGTTTGTTCGTATAGCTCCTCGAGATGACTAAATGGGTTTACGAGCAGTCGCGGTTCAACGTCCGATACTACCTGCGATAGACGAAGGATCTGCTTGGATGTGGCCCCAATACCGTTGTACAGCGCCAGTAAGCTCACTGATATAGGTGCTTCCGGCGTGAGATAATGCTTTTGTACTTTTGACAAGTGAGAGTCGAAGTCTGATAGTCGTTTCCGTGTCGCTGACTCGAACGTCTGGATGAGGGGAAGCGTGGAGGGTCGTCGCGTCCACAATCGCAACCGATATATGTCTTTGCCAATAGCCGCGAACTGCGATAGAAGATGGTCCATGGTAACTGGAATCGCATGGCTCAATACAAATCGAGAGTGTACGCGGACACTACCTCTTTCTTTGTCTGTATGATAGATACTCGTCTGTAACCCATCGAGCATGAATAGCGTCTCTCTAACGGCCTGCAGTTCTGTGACTTCAGTTTTGGCGCCTTCTTCGGCTACAGGTAATGCCCAGAACTGTGCTGCTTTGACGTCTGTCACGAGGGCACCATCAACAGGATCAAGACACAACTGGACATCGTATGTATCATCTTCGTCGACGCTTGTTGCAGGCGTGGTGTGGGACTTCTTGGATTTCTGCGGAACTTGTTCATCGCCAGAAGATTCAACAGCATAGTCAATATCTTTCCATATGTCTTCGTCACTGTATGGATCCTCTTCTAGGATTTCGTCCCAAGTCAGCTGCGGCGGTGGACTGGGTGGTCTGAGCAAATCCAGTGTCTCTACCCGAGTGTTTTCGAGCGGCCTGTCAGAGAGTTGAAGCAACAACGACAAAAATTCTGGCTTGAACTTATTGTTGATACTCTCCAACTTCTGCAGCCTTAGTTGCAATGCATCCGCCAGGTCATCGCGATTCTTGATGCGGCATTTCTCGTCTAGGCCGGCGAAGCTGTTTTTAACATCGAACTGGTTCGTTCGAGCATACTGATGCCCTCGCAAGCCTCTTGCCGCGAGCTCTTTCGCACGTTTGTAGGCTTGTCTGTTTGTGGCAGGGTCAAATTGCAGGACAGAATGTATGAGCTCATCTGTTAGGCCTGAGATCTTCGCGTTCTGAGCCATTTGGACGCGCCTCCACTTCCGAGCTCACCGGCCCCTCTTTGGTTGACTGTGGCGGCGTAGGGCTGTTGTAGTTGCGGCGCGTCGAGTTGACGTGCCCCCGGTTGCGCGCCTTACCCAAAACGGTTTAGCTCATTACGCAACCCTCATGTGAAACTTATCAACGACTCGCATGTCATCTCCGCAAGATAGGACAATGTTTGCATCCTCGTTTGATCGCTCTTCAATTCACCATGGCGCTGCCGAAGAGCATGCGCTACCTGGCGGGCGCCACTATTTGCGTCTTCGTCTTCCTGTTCGTCCAAATATTGAAAGCTCCATCTGCAGGTGAACTGCAAGTGCCGAGCAAGGTTCCGCTCACAAAAGATGGAAAATGGAACGATCCGCAGCTAGACCGTAGGTTTGCTCCAAAGATATACCATACACATAGCCACGAGGCTGACTTGTACATGCAGCTTCAGGAGAGCCTCCAGAGCCCTTGCGACGCGTCAACGGCAACAACTACGCACCGAACAATCCGAACAGCGCACGCATCAATGCCACCCTTCTGAGTCTGGTACGGAACGAAGAGATTGACGACCTGCTTCAGAGCATGCATGATCTTGAAAGGACATGGAATCACAAGTTCAACTACCCGTGGACGTTCTTCAACGACAAGCCGTTCACCGAGGACTTTAAGAAGCGGACACGCGCAGCTACAAATGCAGAAGTGCGATATGGTATGCGGCAGAAGCATGAACACGTAACATGCATAGAAACAATACTGACACAGTTACAATAGAGCTCGTCCCTGCTGAACACTGGGACATGCCCTCATGGATCAACGAAGACCTCTACCAGGAGTCCGTCTCCCTCCTCAAAGCGCAGAAAGTACAGTACATGGAGAAGAAGTCATACCACCAAATGTGTAGATGGAACAGCGGCATGTTCAGCGAGCACCCGGCCCTGAAAGACATCCAATACTATTGGCGCGTGGAACCCAACGTCCACTTCTTCTGCGACGTAGACTACGATGTCTTTGCATGGATGCAAGATCATAACAAGACTTACGGCTTCAACATCAATATCTACGATAGCGCCGAGAGTGTTGCAACATTGTGGCCAGAGACCAAGAAATTCTTGGACGATCATCCAGATTACGTGCACCCAAACAATGCACGCGAATGGCTAGAAGACAGCAACAGGAGACCTGACAACAACAAGAAGGCAAACGGATATTCAACGTGCCATTTCTGGTCGAATTTCGAGATTGGTGACTTGAGCTTCTGGCGCAGCAAGAAATACCGCGACTACTTCGACCATCTTGATCGCGCTGGCGGCTTCTTCTACGAGCGCTGGGGCGACGCACCTGTGCACAGCGTTGCTCTCGGTTTGTTTGAAGACAAGAGCAAGATCCACTGGTTCCGTGACATCGGTTATCAGCACATTCCATTCTTCAACTGCCCGAACAGCCCAAAATGCAAGGGATGTGTTGCTGGTCGCTTCACCGACGGCGAACAGTGGCTGAACCGAGAAGACTGCAGGCCCCTGTGGTTCAAGTACGTCGGTATGGACTAAATCTCCCTGAGTGCTCAGGCGCCACAGCAGTTTCCTCCTGATCGCACATTGCGCCATATTGCAGCTGAGCTGGCTCAGCATTGTACTCATATCTGTACGTGTACACTTATGTGGTCTCTATCACAAGCATACACCGGGCGGCGTTCAAAAAGCAGGTCCACGCTTCAGCGATTGTTGACCTCAAGCATTTACGATAACTTAACGTCTACATATACCAATAGATCGATGCTTTCCATCTGCAGTGTTACCACCGTGACCGTTGTGTTGTGATTCATGAATTTAATCAGTCTCGGTACTACATTCTTTTAGCATCCATTTCTAGAAGACTGTTGGCAGCACGGCTGCCGTTGATGTCCCATTTAACTTTTGAATGTGGGTCTCGGGACACGAGAACATGGTACGTCCTAAGCCTACCCTGACTACATACGAAAAACATCAGTGGTCCGCGTTTCAGTCATGCCCAAGGGGCACCCACGTGGATGTTTGAGGGACTTCAGGACTTTGAATAATATTATGGGAAGAATATCAGCTTGGCATTTATCGCTGTTAGCAACTCCTAGATTACTGGTTCACATCTCGAGTGTGTGGGGTTCTCGTCTTGCGGGGGTGTTTGCGTGCTTCTTCTTGATGTTTATACAGCAATGCAAATCGCTCGCAAAGGCGGTAAACCCTTGGCAATTTGATAGTTTAGGCGATTAACACATGTCAAAGGTCAAAGGAATTTGATCCAAGAGTATCAATGAACCTTCGATGGTGCAATGAAGGTAGTTGGTCACAAAAGCCAACAGTTGCTCGGTATTGTACGCGAGATCAACGGCAAGATTACGCGAGTGTGCCGACGTCAACCAAAGTTGTTGCCCACAAACCTTAGCATCACGGTGCCATCAAGAAAATCATCGCTGATTCAGAAAGAAGCGGTCGACAAATAGGATTCAAAGCGCTTCAGGGCTTGTCACAGTATGTAAGTCAAGTTTCTAGAGGTGGGAAGGTGGGAATAGTGAATTGTTGCAAACATTGCGCGCATTGGGGTATATAACAACCTGCTGTGAAACTCATGTAGAAACTCCGCCAAACATAAAAAGCGCATCATTGACTTAACATAGCAACAAACCCGCTATAGCACCTTTCAAAGTAGAAAGAAAGGAAAAAAGAACATGCGCCATCCTGCGGCGCCGACGATAATAGCCATCCTTTTCGGATTTTTGGCTTTCATGATAATCTGGGCAAGAGTTAGAGGCGATGGTCATCATGAAGGGAACCCACATCCAGAAGACTTACCGAGAAAAAAAGAGGAGAAAGAGCATATCCTCAGTGAAGATGAGTTTTGCTCGGAGCCGAGCTACTGAAGCTTTTCAAAGACTTCACGCTCAGACTTCTTCGCCTTGGTTATCTGCGCTTTCGACATGCCAACCCAGGTGCCCTTGGGCTTGCGCTTCTGGGTATCGACAGCGCCGCGAGGGCGGCCTACTGCCTTCTTCTCCTTTGGTGGAGCGTCCGGGTTCTTGCGGGGACGACCGCGCTTCTTGGGTGGCAGAGAGGAATCCGAGCTTGGATGGGTGGGGAGGGAGTTCGGAGGCGGAGGCGGAAGGGTGGTTGGAAGAGATGAAAGGAGGGTGATCGGAATAGAAGGAAGAGGGAACTCTGGTGAGAGGGGATTTCTCACGTAGAGAGGGAGGTACTCGTCACCCCACATGCCCATGAGGTCATTGAAGGTGCTGTCCTCTTCCGCAGAGAACGGGCGCTGGTAAGAAACCCTCACGATCTGATCGAAGAGCGAGGCATGCTCTTGTGTCGAGAGGAAGGAAGAATTCATCGCATGCATGGCCAGGCATGCGAAGTTTCCAGCCCATTGCTGTTGGGCGAGGAGCCCTCCAGACTCGAGAGCCTTTCTCCAGACTGCAATCCAGTTGATAAGAAGCTATGATATGTCAGCAGAGCAAGCAATAACATGGACAACAAACACTTACTTCTACTGAATTATGGCATGGAGGGAGATGAAAGTCGTACTGTGCGTACGCTTGTGCGATGATGGTCATGGATGTTTCAGCTGCTTGGTGTTAGCCAATGGCACAATTATCGAACCGCGACACGACAATGCGAACTGAGAAACAATAGAATGGAAGACAATTGCACAAGAGCAATCGAACTTTCAGTACTGGAGGTTACTACTTACTGAACGCTTCCATTGCGAAGATGTAATGGTATGTGGGCGTGGATTATGT
The DNA here is from genome assembly GCA_027946375.1 of Neodidymelliopsis sp. IMI 364377. Classification (NCBI taxonomy): domain Eukaryota; kingdom Fungi; phylum Ascomycota; class Dothideomycetes; order Pleosporales; family Didymellaceae; genus Neodidymelliopsis; species Neodidymelliopsis sp. IMI 364377. The sequence goes on from JAPEUT010000143.1 coordinate 24,792, forward strand.
TGTGGATTGTGGATGTGAGTATGTTTGCAAGATGAAGAGAGGAAGACGAAGAGGGAGACTGACTTATACCAGTCTCTCAGATCTAGCACAGGGAGGAGTCGACTGAACCATGTGTGAGGAACCGAAGTTCTATCCATACGGTGCTATCAAAAGAACGGTACCTATAGAATTGACCTATAGCCAATGGACGAGCAAACTGCTCGACAAGAACCATGAAACAAAATTCTTGAGGGCCTCCACTCTTTCGAATAGGCCCTACACCAGAATATTTAGAAGCATCAAATTCGTCGCATTGGGATTCAATGAGATGTCCATACACGAAAGCAAGCCATTGGAGACTACAAAGAAGATTGGGTGATTCTGTGAATGAGAGAGCAACCTCGAAACGACTTCACGCATTCGCTTGCAACGTCTTGCCGTTGCCTAAGTGGAGCTGAATCATTTCAAGTATCCACATACTCTCATTTCCATCAAGGCTGGGTCTAAAAGGTGAGATAGGAGGGCGTACTCATTTAGAATGTGTTACGGGCTGGTCAAGCGACCTTGCATACATTGGGAACCCAAAGAGCGAGGCATTGGTCGGTATGATGGACGATGACTCTGAAGAGAACACGCTAGAACGGAATTGAGCTAGGAAATACTGGTGCGCACTCTGTATACGGCTTGCACGCACTCTTATTGATCTCTTGAGCAGCATTTCTGCCCTCACAACTACTACTGCTAAATTGTCAAATCTGCAGCTAACCCTATTGAAATGTTCGATTGAACGATTTGCATTCATGCAATTGCTGGAACTCGTAATCACACTCTATGTTCTTCGTAATTTTCCTATTGATGCGAAACCGTGGTTCACTCCCGCCGCACGCTAACACGCTGTATTTACAGCAGTGGTACGCTGCCGCGAACAAGCAACTACGGGTCATTGTCACCTTCTAAAGGTATCAGCTTCGCTTTGTTAATTTCCTTCGGGGCTTAACAAAGTGTTCTCAACGTGCGGCTATAATCATGGCTTCAATTCAGAAATCAATAAAAACTACCCTTGTACAGCATTGATGCTGCATGTGCTTGATGCAAACCGAGAAAATTATTATGCTTTGTGGGTGGATATCGAATGTGGCAAGAACGAAAACAGTACCAAACATGGAAAGGAAGCAGAGCTAGCACCAGAACATGACCGGAGAGCCAGGGTAGGCGCTCCCGGATCAACATCGTTAATCCAAATATCGGTACAACTATAGGTAGGTAAAGAGATAGATACAATTGATCAAGGTTAGTGCAGTTATGGCCGAAGGTTAACGGTACGGTAGGTATAAGTTCATCAAAGGAGACGAATAAATGAGAACGGCCGCTAATGGTCGAGCTTGTACATTGTTTACTACTACAATCGCGCGAGCATGGGCACGCAAGCCTGCTTCAATTGCTCGCACGTTGCCCGACTTAGTGACAATATTTACAGCTTACTCTTCAATCGCGAGGCTTCACCGTTGACAGCTCGCTGCAGCACCTCTTCAACCTTAGCGAACTGCTCGTAGTATTTCAAACTCTCTGGATTTGCCAACGTCCCACTTGGCTTGATGATCTTGCCAGAGACGATTTGCTTCACCGGCAACTCCACTTTCTTCAGGTTAACTGTGGTCTGCAGATTGTCAGTATCAATTCGTCTTGTTAATTGCCAGGAATGGGACGCACCGGGATATCCCAGGTTTGGAAGACGTATTTCGGCACGTGTCTGCGACTCCTTTCGCTCGCTATCTTATCCTTGATTCTCTTGACTAAGTCTCCATTGTAGTCCTGTCCGTCGTTCATCTTCAGGAACAACATGACACTCTCGTCATTATCTTGTGGTCTTCGTTGCCCTACGCAAATGCTGTCGGCCACTCCTGGAAAGTATGTCTCGATGACTGAGTAAATTTCAGCGGACCCAAATCGAACACCGCTGGGATTCAGTACGCCATCAGCGCGACCCAAGAAAAGCACTTGTCCAGTCACTTCATGAATTTGGATGAAATCGCCGTGTGTCCAGACATGCGGGAAGCGCGTGTAGTAGGCATTCTGATACCGTTCTCCATTCTCGTCGCCCCAGAAGAAGACGGGCTGATTGGGAAATGATGCTGTCGCAACGAGTTCGCCCGGTTCGCCATGCGGTACAGCCCTACCGGGCCCATCTTCGATTGTGCTATCGAACACCTCAAGTTTCGTGCCCAGACATGGACCTTGGCAGCCTCCTGTGAACACAGGTTCCAGTGGGTTCTCGATTCCAAAGCAACCTGCAAGATCTGTGCCACCAGAGATGTTGCGCAAATGCACCGTCGAGGAAAATCCGACGTCGTAGAACCATTCGAACTGTGAATCAGAGAGTACCATGCCAGTCGTGCATACAGAGCGTAAAGCTGACAGGTTGAACAGATTCTTTGGTACGATGTCTCGTTTCTGCAACTCCTGAAGGAAGCGAGGCGACGTTCCAAAATCGGTCACACGTTGTTCCTCGAGGACGGATAGTAATGTTTGGGCTGATGGAATGAAAGGCGATCCATCGTACAGTACAGATCGGCTACCGAAAAGGCAGCATTGCACAGATACAAGATACATGATCCAACCAGTCTAAAGAACGTCAGATTGAAACCTCTATGAAATATTGAATCGCTTACCGTCGTGTACTGCAACACTACATTATCAGGACCCATTTCGCGATGCAATTTCCCTTCCTTGGTTACGCTTATCAACACACCACCGGTGGAATGGACAATGCACTTAGGTACTCCTGTAGTGCCGCTGGAGTAAACAATGAGAAAAGGATCCCTGAATTCAACCCTTTCGAAAGTCAGTTCCTCGTTTCCCTTAGCAGCCTTCGTAAAATCCTCAAGAGTGACACTGCAGGATACACCGTCCAGACTCGCTGGTGATCCGGGATATCGCGGCTGCGTAACCACCTGTTTGAACTCCATAACATCTTTCATTCCTGCCACTATCTCCTTGATCTTCGGACGAAGATCTATAGTCTTGCCATTATAGACTGCCCAGTCATCAATGAAGACGTATGCAGGTTTGATCTGGATCAATCGCTCCAATATGCCTTTCGTTCCCATATCTGTACTGCTGGAACTGAACAGGCCTCCGATACTCACAATAGCCATGAACGTAATAAAGGTGTCGAAACTGGTGCTGGCAACGACAGCAACTCTGTCACCCTTCTTTACTCCTTTCGCCCGGAAGGCGTTGGCAAGAAGTGCTACTCTGCGCCTCAGCTCACCCCAGGAAAGATGACGAACCTCGGTGTTTCCCTCACGAACTTCCGTCAAAGCAATTTTGATGTCGTCTTTGTGCTCTGTGGTGCGCCTTGCCGGGTCCGAGGGCGAAGAAGAATATAAGATATTTTCAGCAAAATTCAACCGTGTACCCTCGAACCATTTCGGTATACTGTCCATAGGTATAGACGTGTCAACGACCTACGAATGTCAACATCTCGGCCTCAGACACGTAGAAGATTGTGTATTCTAACGAACCTTAGTGTAACTGCCTTCGTAGATCAAGCCACTAGCATTCCACATATCTTCCCAAAAGTCGGTGCGCTTGTCGCCAACACTCCAATCATAGAGCTCCCGAAAAGTCTGCAAACATCCGCATCAATCATCTGTGATTTGCGGTTGGGTTTCGAGTTCAGTTTCACTTACCTGCATATCCAGGCCTCTCTTCGAGTTGGAGGATTGCATAAATTGCCACATGGCTGTCGAGTTGGGATTGGGGTGCTGCCATAGCTTTCTAGGCCCTGCAGCTGTGGACGCCATGGTAAAGGACGTTTCTACTAGTACTGTATCTGAGGTACTGACGATGTATCTACTTGATGTTGTTGGTCGGCAATTGTGTTGCGGGGGATGTCACCCGGACAATGGATTCCGACCTCGGCTGACTGACAAGGTGTAACTGTAATGAAAGGAATGGGAAATGGTAGTATAGGCAGAATCACAGTGTAGCTAGATTACTGCAACGTGAATCCAATTGAGTATGAATTCGAGATAATCCGATGCTTGCAGATGTGACAAGGAGATTTGGGGATCGTTACCCACCCCCGTGGGGTAAAGTTTCCGCTCACGGAACGGTTCCGGTGCCGAAGAAAAGTGGAAAGTTTATCCGGATAGTTTCGGTAATTATGGTACATATTCGCACACTTTGCACACATCACGGTCAAACAAGACACTGCTCATATTCACAGTCCTCCTACAAGCTTAGCTCTATACAAAAGTTTAATGTTAAATGATTGCTAACTCCAGTACAATTCAATACATCTCTCAAGAAGAGCCGCTGTTGTCCGCGCAAGAGAAAGCAGACTCGATAGAGCCGTCCTTGTACGCGTCCATAATTTGCACAATAACCCCATACGTGCCACCAATCGTCAGAAACGCCGAGATAAAGATCAGGATAAGGTGCAGACCATACAAAGTTTTCCTCCATAGGTTTCCTCGCCAGTAGTCAGGGTGGTCATAGATCCACAGCCAACCTGGCAAGCCCAATGCCAACGGAGCGAATGCAATACTGCCAGCCAAAGAGAGCAGGTAGTTGAAGATTGGAACTCCCGAAGCAATCAAGAAGCTGATGATACTCATGACCGCTACGCTTCCGAACCAAACGCTCCAATGAGTAACTGTGTTGGCTTGGAGGTGCTTTGACTTCCGTAGAATCCGGACAAAGACGTACTTTGCACTGACGTGAACGTAAAGGGCACCACTTACGCAGAGACCGATCAACCCTATCCCGTAGGCAATCTTCTTGACTGTAGGTCCGGCGCTTCCGAGTGATGGACTGGCAACCCATTTACCGCAGTACTTGTAAACCACAAGACTGAAAGAGAGGTAGGCAGCTGTCACAATGCCCATGCACCAACTGACAGCCTTGGAGTACTCTCTAGGATTCTTCATCTCACTCATCACTGGTAGGAAGGCCGACGTTCCAGCGCCAGAACAGAAGATTGTAGATGCTGCAGTGATACCGGCAGCAAATGTAGGGCTAGATATGACGTGATATCCGAAATCGTAGTCTCCAGTCTGTGGTGCTGCGGCTGGTCGATCGAGAGTAGTAACACCAACGCTATGATACAATTAGCTCGAAGGCCTTCCCGTGAACTCTTGAAATCACTTACACGACAATGAAGACAGCAATGAAAACTGAAGCAAAGCCAGCCCAGGTTATCCACGTGAGCTTTTCGAATCTTCGGACACTCGCACACAATCCGATCATCAGAGCTGCGATGATGGAGAAGTAGTTGGTGCAAAGAGAGTGCTCGGACAAGGCGTTGAGTGCGGTAGATACGCCCACCATTCCGGAGGCCCCCACGATGATGAAAGCCACGAGAAACAGGATTCCAGTGATTTCCTTCACGACCCTGCCGCCCACGAGTTGGCCCATATCGGCGATGCTGTGGCACCCTGGGTGGTTTGCCTTGAATTGCCCCTGCACAAGGGCGCACCAAGTGTTCAGGAACTGCCAGCCGAGTACATTGATGGCACCTGGAAACGCTCCGAGAGTATACATAGCGGACGGAATCGTGAGGACACCAGTTGCGAAGATGACTGCGCAGCGTTGTTGTCAGCCTCGGCTTTGGTATCCTGGGGTGTGTCTGTACTCACGCTTCAAGAAAATGACCGACGTGTGGATCCATGAAACCGTTCGAAAATCAACAAGTCCTTCACCCGTTCTGAAGACTTCGCCATCTTCAAGCTCCGCTTTCCCTACGTCGATGCTCTCGGCGCTGCTGTGAGTCGGCTCGATAACATCTTCGTGCTTCTCATTCGACATTGTAGATGTAGACGACCTGATAGGGATATGTCTTGTTGCTCAAGATGATGAATGACGATAAAGCCAGAAGCTTTGTAGGTAGGTATATATATTTCTGCCTCTACGGTTCAACCAAGATACGGCCCACTGATAGCACGCGCGCAATGGGAATCTGGGGAGAGTGGGCCAAGGTGCACTGCCCCACTGTGTTGGGGTAGATAGCGGCGAGATAGGGCCTTGTGAGTCGTGGGTGATTACTCCAATCTGGACAAGAGTCAGGGTTGGAGTCGTTCCAATGGGTATCCCTGTCCATGAAGCGAAGAACGTGGTATGGGCCACTGTCGATCTTGCAGGGGCTTCCTGACAACGATAACAGACGAGTATCATGGTGCTTTGTGCCGCAACACAATCGTCCAGTACGATTATAACCTATATCGTTTCACTAGTAGGCATGTAGAACTGTTACAGGGTGTCGGACCATAACCAAAACTGACAAGTTATCTGATAACATATCTTGCGTAAATGCCAATATATCACCTTTGCTATTACAAGTGCTTGGCTTACTGGTTAGGTAACGTTGCTTAATTGATTATTCTTCGGGCTCTATTTTTTCAATTTCAGTCCTGCTTCAGCTGGCATCAACGCTCCCTCGGGCGGCGCATTCTTCTTCTTGAACTCGTCCGCCATTTCCTCCATTGTGACAAACTCCACACCTTCGTGCTTCAAGAAATGCTCGATCAATCTATAGTGTTGTTAGTCTTGGAGGCGGCATAGGAGTGACTGTGGAAAGTTACCTCTCGTGCATCAACAACAGATGCGGTCGACCAGAAACATCTGGATGAATTGTGATTGGCTACAATATGTGTTAGCTATTTCGATGATGGTGTAGCATACAACGAAACCCTTACAAGAATAAATTCATCGTGCTCTCTGTAGAAATAGTCGAAGTGATCACGCCACAAGTCCTCTGTATCCCGAGCATTGACGAAACCATGGCTGTTGGGAGAACCCTTGATGAACATGTGCGGTGGTAGGTCGTCTAGGTACCAATTCGCTGGAATCTCTACAAGACCAGTCTGTTGCCCTGCAACGAGTGGCTTCATCCATTCTTCTGCTTTCTTCTGGTAGTCGATCTTAGTCCAAGAATCTCCGGTCCTCAGATAGTACGGCTGGCAATCATGATGGCTCATACTGTGATCGTACTCAATACCATACGACAGGAGTAACTCGGCGCCCTCCTGACTAGTCTCCCACCTGTATATATTTGAGCACTGTACCAATCATAGAAACTGGATATACTCACCAGGGCGCAACACTTCCTCGAGGCGGTTTTCCCGCGAACTCAGTCAACATGCGATAGGTCTTGTCCAAGACGTCCCGCTGCTGGTCAATTGTCATGTCGACTGGATTCTCGTGGCTGTAACCATGCAACCCAATTTCGTGTCCGGCATCACGAACCGCTGCCATATCTTCCGGGAATGTCTCTAGACTATGACCAGGGATGAACCAGGTTGTTTTGATGTTGAACTTCTTGAACATCTTCAGAAGACGTTGCGTGCCAACGGTACCGGCGAACAGCCCTCGACTGATGTCACTGGTGCTATCCTCTCCACCGTATGATCCTAGCCAGCCAGAAACTGCATCGACGTCCACGCCATAAGAGATGAGAACGCGTTTCTTGCCCATCGCGATGTCCAGAACTGTCAATTAGTGTCAATGAACCTTTCCAATGATCTAGAAAAGTAGTTTTTGGTGAAGGGAAAAAAGGAAGACGCTGTGCACGACGGACGAACGGGTTGGACGGCACTGGTTTCTCTTATTGCTATACTAATCAGCTGTTGCGGGGAAGGCTGTCCATTGGGACTACATGAAGCCGACGGCGGCTTGGACAGGCGTCATCGCGGGGCCAGGGTCGGTGTTGTCTCCACATTTGGAGGTTTCCGCTTATCTTATCTGGGTGAGACTCCAAACTACTCCAACTGAGCTGAGGTGCCTCCAACACAGAACAGCCAGCCTCGGCCGTTCAACTCCAAAATCTACTCCACTTCACGACTCAAGAGGCAGCAGATACGTTATGCAAAATGGGCTTTCAGCAGTCACTCGTTCACATCCTTCTACGAAGAAGCTGTCAAATATGGCCAAATACATGAGAGCTGCGCAGATAGTGGCAGTATGGTGACGTCATAATCAGAAGAGGAAGGCGATACTGACTCCTCTTCCAGTTCGATAAGCCGTATCAGCTTTGTGAGCGACCTATTCCTACATGCGGCGAGAACGATCTTCTCGTTCAGGTGCATGCGGCCGGATTCTGCCATTCAGACCTGCAAGTTTTGCAGGGTCAGTTCCCAGCGAACCTGCCCATGATCCCTTCTCACGAGCCAGCTGGCACGATCGTGGAAGTGGGAGCTCAAGTCAAAGGGAGGTGGAAGACTGGGGATCGTGTTGGAGTTCTGAACTTCAAGAACGCTTGCAAGTTGTGTGCTGGTTGTAAACGGCACACGCGAAAGCATGCGCGCACCGATCCCCGATTTTGCGAGAGACGACAGATGGCTGGATTCAAACATGACGGTGCCTTTGCAGAGTATATGTTAGCCGATCCTGAGACCACCGTTCATTTGCCCGATGAAGTTTCATTCGAACAAGGAGCGCCTCTCATGTGTGCAGGAGTATGTTGCACTTCTCACCCTGCGTTGACCATTCACTACTGACAACGGCAAGGCGACAGCTTGGGGTGCTTTGCAAAAGCTACAACCAGACGTGAAGAGTGGTGAGACCGTCGCTATCGTAGGCATTGGCGGTGTTGGCCACCTTGCAGTACAGTTCGCAAAAGCTATGGGTTTTCGAACCGTGGCCGTTGACAACCGGCAAGAGGGTCGACAGCTAGCGGTTGAGACTGCAGGACATCTAAAGCCTGATCTTGTCATTGATTTAGCTGCCGATGATGCAGATGAGCAGATGTCACAATTCACCTCAGGCGAAGGGCTTGCTGGTATTGTGGTCTGCACTGACTCAATCCAAGCAAATGCCTGGAGCCTACAACAGCTAGGAAATAAAGGAGTCATGGTACCGCTAGGATTGCCGAAGGACAAATGGCAGTTCGATTCAGAAGCGATGGTGTTTCGTGAACTGATTATTAGGGGCAGTTATGTCTCTAGTGCAGAGGAGGCAGAACTCATGTTCAAAGTCGTTGCGGAAAAAAGCATCTCCTCGTATCTAACCATTCTGGATTTCGAGCAGATTCCCAGCCTTGTCGACAGGTATTTACATACGTCTATGAAAGGAAGGCTAGTTATACAGATAGCATAGTGGACAACACCCGTAACAATAGAAGCTCGTAAGCCACTGCAGAATCTCGCCAAGGAGAAGTGTGTCAGGATCAGTGGTGTGTTGGGGTCAGTTGGAGGCACCCCCTAAGATCGGCCCGGTTGGAGATAAGTGTGGGGACCCACACTGCGAGGTGGCTCCGCATGTACGTAACATCATCCCGAGATCTTGAGGTAACTTAATTCACAGTATATCTTCGTAGCGAGACTGACGGTCGAGAAAGTCGAAACACTGGATATCACAACTTCATTTCAAACGGCATTTAGGAGACGTGAATACCAGCAGCGCACACCATGTCGGTCTTTTTTGATTCACCTATCAGGTTCGTCATATGTAAGGCTCAGTCAAATTCTACAGCTGACCATTTCTGAAGCCAAGATCTTGTACCTGAAGGAGAAGCGGAATGGCTTCTTGCGAACATCGGAATTGATGAAGGAATCTCGTCGACGGAGTCGAGCGAGTACCGACAGCTATTAGCAGCTGTTCATGATGTCGCAGAGCATATCTTGGAACTCCCAGATTACGTCGTTCGTCCAGATGTAGAGACCTACCCTCGTGAGCAGCTGCGTCGTCCTTCTAATAGCGAGCAAGACTTTGGACATGCGTGGGCCCACAAGTTCTTGATCCGAGGGAATCCCACTGGCGGCACCTTGCGCGGCAAAACTGTTTGTCTAAAAGACAACATTGCAGTTGCTGGTGTTCCACAGTTCTTTGGCACAGATGCTATACCTGCCTGGACGCCTGAGGCTGACGCTACTGTTGTCAAGCGTGCATACGAAGCAGGTGCAGACATCGTAGGGACAACTGTCTGCGAGAACTTCTGTAACTCTACATCATCTTTCACAAGCGCACAAGGCATGGTCCACAACCCTTATGCAAAAGGCTACTCGGCTGGCGGCAGCACCTCAGGTGGCTCAGCCTTAGTTGGTGCCGGCTTGGTCGACATCGTTATTGGAGCCGATCAAGGCGGAAGCATCAGAGTTCCGTCTTCGTTTTGTGGATGTGAGTTTTATGAAATCATTTTTTTTTTATCGAGCCTAGTTTAGTACTGACTTTGTTTTACAGGTGTAGGTCTCAAACCCACACATGGATTGGTTCCCTACACTGGTATCTCTAGTGGCGACTCTATCAATGATCACGCTGGACCTATCGCCAGAAACGTGATGGACGTTGCGCTATGTCTAGATGCGATTAGCGGACGAGACGACTTTGATGACAAAACACTAGGCGCCCCTGTACATGGTTCGACGCGGTACGCGCAACGGCTGCAAGACTCTGTCGTTGGCATGAAAATCGGAATATTGACAGAAGGGTTCGAGCATCGCCTTGTCAACTCCAAGGTCAAAGACGTGGTACTTGATGCTGCCAGATCATTCGAGAGATTAGGCGCAACTGTGGAGCAAGTAGCACTGCCTTTGCATTTGGAAGGGCCAGCTGTCTGGACCATTCAACAGCGTATCGCAGGAACTCTGGGCATGATGGGACATGCACATGGACGACGAGGACTATTTTCAACAAAGTACGAAGCCGCACGTCAACCTTGGACAAATCAGACATTCCAAAAGCTATTTCCATCAACCAAAAACACTATAATCAACGGTCTCTCATTGCTACAAAACTACCCTGGTCTTTACGTTAAGACCATGAATATAGCACAGCAGATGAGGGACACGTACGAGAAGCTCTTCGAAGAATACGATCTCCTTGTTATGCCAACGACACCTTTTGTGGCCCCCACAAATGTGGATTGGAAGCGTGGAGACTCGCCGTTGGAAGCCTTGAAACCGAGCATGGGCATCACAATCAATACGGCTATATTTGATGTCACTGGCCATCCAGCATTATCCCTTCCTGTTGGATTTGCGCCTGCAAAGGAAGACGAGAAGATAATGCTACCTGTGGGAATGCAACTTGTGGGAGGCATTTGGCAAGAACAAAAGATCCTCAACGCAGCCTTTGCTTGGGAGACAGCAAACGATTGGAAAGAACAGAACGCTGGAGATATTCAGAGCCAGGCAATGTTCCCAAAATTATGATTGTGTTATTGTAGCTGAGCAATTACACAATTTTGTTATCCACAAGCAATGTATCCTCCTGTCTCTCTTTCCTTATGCTTTTCAGCTAAGTGTCACAAGTAGCAGTTATGATATCGTTACGAAAACAATCAGTTAATCGTATAACCACCGTCAACTACTAACGCGTGTCCTTGAATAAACGACGCTTGAGTGGAACAGAGAAAAAGCACTGCATTTGCAACCTCATCCGGCTTGCCCATCCTCTTCATCGGAGCGATATTGATTGAAGGCTTCAATGCTTCTACCATCTCTGGTGATGTCGTTGTCATGGGAGTTTCAATGACGCCTGGGCAGATGCAGTTTACTCTAATACCGTCTTCCGAGTAGTCAATGGCGTTTGCGCGTGTCATGTTGATAATTGCAGATTTCGAGGCACAGTATGCAGCTACACCTCCGGCATTAGTTTTCGTTGTAATGATCTCAAATTATCTGACTCACCAGCGCCAGGTCTTGCCACGATGCCCAGTTGACTCGCAATGTTGACGATAGAGCCTCTCTGTCCAGGTTGATCTGGCAAAGGTTCTTGTTTTAACATGTTCCTAAGCTGGGCTCTTGAGCTCAGCCACGATCCTCTGTAGTTGATATTGTTGAGCCGATCAAATGCGTCCATCGTCATATCAACAGCCTTGACTGGCTTCCCACCAAGAACACCTGCACAGTTTACAGCGTAGTCGAGCCTCGAGAATTTGGCAGTAACTTCGTCAGTAAAAGAGTCTACGAAACTCTCATCTGCGACATCTCCTGCTTGATCGAAGATCTCAATAGATGGATCCATGGATAAGATGGCCTCTTTAGTCTGCCTCAGTGTAGCAGAGTCGATATCGGTGATGGCGATTTTGGTACATCCGGACCGTGCAAAACCCTTAGCAACTGCGGCACCGATGCCTTCATCGAATCAGTAAGACCAAAAATGATGCACCTGTGAACGGCCACGCACCTGTTCCACCAGCGCCAGTGATTAGAGCTACGCCAGCAAGTTTTCCTGAAATCGAAGCCATGGTTGCAAAATCAAGTCAACGTTCAAACCAGCTCTGGAGGGTCTCACGATAGGTAGACTTGTGGTGCAGGAAGCCCCGGCGTCTTTGCGCCTAGTGTGACGTTCCAACAGCAACGTGATCTCCACTCGGCAATGGTTCCCTGCATGGTATTTGGAGCTGTAATGATATCTTGGAGTGCAGATTTGGAGTAAGCTTATCGCGTCGGCCACGTTCATTGGCCAACCAACCGAGGGTAAGTGCGTAGGCGTTGGAGTTATGACCCACCGAAACCAATCTCAACTCCAACACCTCCACAACAACATGCTGCGGCACCGAAGGACCTTATGCACAGACTTCCTCACATATGCAATCATTGCTCCCGGAGTTTCAAACGTGCAGAACATCTGACTCGTCATCTTCGTACACGTTTGTTAACCCACAACACCCCCCTCTGCCAATAATCGCTAACTGATCGTTCAGATACAAGGGACAAACCATACAAGTGCTCTTGCGGATCAGCGTTCACTCGTCGGGATCTGCTTACTCGCCACTGGCGCATCTCAAAGCATGGGGGAGATGGTAGCACAGTAGAGTCGTCATCTTCGGTGGAAAGCAGAATCACGCACGACATTCAGCAACCACTCACGACGCACTCAGAACGAGCATCGTTCAATGGGGTGACGGAGAATGATGTAGGACTGGACCATCACTCTCGGGCTCTACAAGGAGACCGGCATGAGTATCCGACTCCTGCCACCAACTACCAGAATGCTCAGATTCCTCTCATCAACCAAGGTAAGTAACAGGGTGTGCTTGCTGGGTCTGATAAATCTGCCTCTCAGCGCTGATAGACGAAACAGGAACTCAACCACAGACATTTCACGATGAAGGTTTCCAGGACTTTCGGGACTTCGTGAACTTTATCGATGGTGTTGGGCTATCGGCACAGTGGACCCCCGAGTATGATTTCGACTGGCTTCGGGTTGGAGAGCAGCAACAGCAACAACAAGAATCTCGAAGACACTCAAGGGAACCAGAAATGCCCAGCTCGCCTGTCCCTGAGGATATTGGAACGCCCTTCAGTACTTGGCTGCCATCAGCGCCAGCCGATGACCAAGTCAATTTGCGGTCCAACTCAGGGGACGGTATGTTACCCTCTATTACAACATGTTCTATACAATACTGTGACATCTGTGCTAATCGATGGAGAAGATGTCCGAGAGAAAAGAAGTCGTAGTGGAACATACAACGTGACCGATGACCACCGAAACTTCTTGGTCTCGCTTCTCAGTAGCTTTCCTGCTCCAATTTCTGACTTTGAAATTCCTTCACGACACACGCTTACACGGTATATCACTGCCTTCTTTGGCGGGTTTCACAGCCATTTCCCCTACATACACAGGTCCACGTTTCAGCCTTCCTGTTCCCCGTTAGAGCTCACATTGTCCATGGCTGCGGCAGGTGCGCAATATTGTTTCGAAAAACGAAGCTCCGAGCGTCTCTTCAAGGTGTCGAAAGCCATCGTGTTTGAAAGGCTCCGGCTGGAAGAGACACACTTCGGTCCGCAGACCCTGGGCCTCATTGCTTCCAACAACGTCTATACGCCTGAAGCCGCACCTGCAGCGCGACGTAGCGGGCCCTGGTGTCCTCTCGATATGGCAAAGACACTTCTTACACTTGTCGGCTTTGCAACATGGGAGCGGAAAGACTTACTCCAGCAAGCGTTCTGGTTACGAGGTCTTCTTGTTCAAACTTTACGGGATATCGGTCTACGTGAAGAGGTAGTCAGCACCTCAGGGTCTACCTCAAAATCAGCAATGTGGGATCAATGGGTGAGGCTAGAATCTGCACGGCGTACAAAGCTCGTCGCATTCTGCTACATCAACGTACACAGCATAGCCTACAACGTCCATCCACTTTTGTGGAGCAGCGAGCTACATCTAAGACTCCCTTGCTGTACACCGCAATGGCAAGCCTCTAGTGCTGCACAATGGTCGGCCCTGCGTAGGGATGGCAAAGAGGACCAGATGCTATTTCAACAAGCACTGTCGGTACTGCTTCAGGACCCGACAGGTACTGAGTCGGTTCAGCCCATACCTAGTCCTATTGGAAACTACGTCCTCCTCCATGCACTACTACAGCGCATCCACGTTGTGCGTGAACTTTCGTTTCCCATGACTTCGTGTACAAGTATCTCGGCACCAGAACTACAAACTATCACTCGTGCACTCCGCTCGTGGACTTCTCTGTGGCAACAGACACCAGAGTCAATACTCGACCCCAACAACGAGAGCGGTCCGATTCCATTCACTTCGAGTGCTCTGTTAGTAGTAGCTTACGTCCGCCTCTCACTTGACATTGGGCAATATCGACACCTAGAGTCTCGCGACCCCACGGTGATAGCAGCAGGACTCAAGCAAATCCCCGACATTGAGCGCAACGACAACCTTCTGTCGGCGTTGCTGTACTCCACGCACGCATTGAGCATACCAGTGAGACTAGGTATAGATCGGGTGGCGAGAAGTCAAGCGTTCTTCTGGAGTGTTCAGCATGCCATATCGAGCTTCGAGTGCGCTATTTTTCTTGCAAAGTGGCTTTGTTCATTACCCAACCCGCTGCATGAGGGCTCACTCACTCGTAAGTACCGAGCTGGGACGATCTGAACTCGCACTGACAAAGACAGAATCAGAGCATCGTATTCTACACTGGGTGCACTGCATCATCAAGGAGGCCTATGCTGTTGTCGATTTCGAAGATACTGAAGGCCTTGAGAGCGAGCTCGTTGTACCACACGAAGCTTTTGAACTCGGCCTAGCTGTGCTGAACATCTGGTGTCGGTTCTTTCGCGGTAACACGCAATGGCAGTTCGTTGTAAACCTAGGCTTGAGTCTACAGATCTACATAGAAGCGTTGGCTGAACGCCGACAAACATGAATAGAGTTCAGGATAACAAGTGTACCCTGACCATCCAACTCGGCACTTGTAAAGATTAAAACACGTACCGACATCTCGGTTTTGGAAACGACACAATACGAAGCCCCTCGTGTCCAGCAGACGATCGCACTCTCGGTGGTCGCAAGCGCAAACCTTGAAAACAACCAACTGCGCCGCATGACTACCTACCAGCATGACCTACGACAAGGAGATACAGATGATGGCACTCTAGCACATTTACCCTGATTAACCAGCACCCACACAACCAAACCCGTCAAAACCACATCACACTAGCCGCATCCCCACGTGACCTTACCTTCTACTCGCCTTTCCCCTCGTCCAATCCCCCACCCATCCCATCCTCGCCACCCAAACCACCGGTCCCCAACTTCTCAGCCCTGCTCGACTCGCGCACGCATTCCGCGCAAGTCCTCTCACGGGTGGATGGCGAAACACTCAAATGAAGTGGGTGATGTGACGGATCTGGTCCCGCACGGTTCTCTCGCTACCACTATTTTATTCTCTTGCTACTCTGCGATAAGGCGTATGTAATTTGCAGGGTCTGTTTCACATATAGTTGAACCATGCCTCGTAGATTACCTGGCATTGGCCACTCGACTCACTGCTCTGTGGCGAAAGCGCGGGTGGTCTCTGGGTTGTGACGCGTGTGGATGGTGGATAGATGGGAAAATATGGTATCTTGATAAGTAAGTAATTGCGGCGCTGCGCGCGTGCATGATTCAAGTGGGTGGGTGGGCGAGAAAAGCACCGAGATCGCGAGATCGCGCCGTGGAGCGGGTGCTTGCATATGAGGGTTCATTAACGGCGGGATGGGGCGGGGATGAAGCTTGTTGAGAGATAGAGAGGGTGAGGTCACGGGTTGGTGGTGGTGGTGGTGGTGTAGTGTGTGGCTATTTCTGCAGCAGGTACTATTTTACGTCTTTGTGAAGAATGCCCTGCGTGGGGAAAGGAAAATGTGGCGCTCAAGTCCTGTACTCTATTTAGATAATCTAAACACGAGACTACTAAAAGTAAACGTGTGCAGTGCAGGAAGGACGTTTCTATTAATGCAGCACTCGTTTCTTTGTCGCCTATTCGCACACGCTGCGAATAACGGCGACGACGACGACGACGATGGCGAAAACCACAATTCGGCAAGATAGCTATGTGATCACCACTTCTGTTTCAGCACTTAACACACTCCCCAGGGTCCCTTCACACCCAAATAGGCAACCAATGAGCCAATCACTCATCAAAACAACGATAACGGGCAACCCCACATTTCTTGCTCAATTCCGTCCAGATACCCTTGCTCTTCTCTCTTCTCTTTCTCCACCCCCCTGTCTAGTTTGCCCTGCATCAGCACGACCCCATCTATCCCTGACGCAATAGTCCTCGGTGGACATCAGGCTTCCTTCTGTGGATTTGCGCCGTGCGGTGGAATATTCGGGCATCCCGTATGGGAATTTGAGGGAGGCTGGTGGATGTGCATGTGGATATGGACGGCCTCCACTCTTTGAGCCACTCGGTGCCACTGCGCTGTGGAGACGAGACAAAACTGTCGGAGCGGGTGGAGAATCGCACGGGACGATATTTCCGGGTCGTCATGTCAGGACATGTCACATCACCTGTAGCTGTGTGGTGTAGAGTGAGGCATACGTGGGTCTGTGCTTGGCATGGCCGAGTTGGCACCGTTTAGGCTTCGATGCAAGAGATTGGGATTGTGATGATCGAGGCAGATAGGCAATGGCACAAGTTTCAGGTGATGAAATAGTAGATTGTGATTCGCGTCTATGCAGTGCAGCGCTGAGTACTAAGTAATACCAATACGATAGGATATCATGAAAATCTTCATTAAAACAGCCAGCCAAGCGTGGTAGATAAAAAACAGCCTTGTTCGGATCAAAGATCAACGAGATGCATGCTAGATGCGATAGCGACAGATGAGTGGGCTGCGAGCACTTCGCGAGCCAAGGTGTGTAAGCAAACAAACAAAACGTGCCCAAGAGGGTATCGTGACCTCAAAGCAATAGGAAAACGCCGAGGGTACACCAGGTATTATGCAGGTCCAGTATGCTGAAGCGCTGTCGTAGTGTAGCAGAGAGATGAGAGAAGGGTGACATGTACAATTGCGGAGGTGACGTGATAGTGGTGACGTGAGGGTGACAGGGTAGCGCATGAACGTCGTCTATGCGTTTATGCGTGTAATGCAGGTTCGAAACGAAACAATTAAGCGAGCCGTGGAGTTGGAAAATCTAGAGCAGATCCATGAGAGACTTGCGCTTTCGCAGTTTTCCGCTCTTGACGCTGGCCATGGAGTGGGCGTCCATGTCGGTGAAGGGAGGAAGAACAAGGGTCGGTTCACGCTCGTTGGCTCCTCGCGCGACCATCCTTGAGTTGCGCTGAGGAAGTCCCATGGTGCTGGCTCGGTTCAAGGCTGGGATCGGGGGAGGTGCCATTTCAGGCGATGGCCCCCGAGAGGACTCTCCTCCACGAGACTTTGGTCGCAAGATGGTGGACGCGCGGCGCAGCTTGTTGGGCATTGGGCTTGTGAAGCCAGACGAGGCCTCGATGGGCGCAGTCTGAGGGGTATTAGGTGTGTAGGGCGACGCAAGTGCGTTGTTGTTCTTTTTCGAAGACGAAGGAGTGATGGCAATCCGGGCGAGGGACAACTTCATGGAGATTGATCGCAGACGCCTGTGTGTGGAAGGCTTGTTCGCAGGGATGTTGGTGCTTGCAGCAGGCTTCGCAAAGGGGTCGGTGCTGAGGAAAGCGTGTGTGGCTGGCGACATGGGTGAGGGCTGGTGAGAATGACGGAACTGGGTTTGCGTTGTCTGGATGCGTTGCAGCTCAGGGCGAGCTCCTGTAGGGACGTAGACTGACGAGCGTCTTGAGGATGCGGTCTCTGGAGTAGCGCTAGCAGGTCGGGCGGGCACCACGACTGCGGGCGATGCGCTGCGGCTTGAGGGGGCGGTGTCGATCGAGGAGGCGGTAGAGGTGAGGTCGCCCAGGTTCAGTGTGCTCGTCTTGCTCGATGGGCTGTAGCTGGTGGAGGGGCGGCGTGGCTCGACGATAGCGAGGGGAGACAGCGGACGTGACAATGGGGAGATGGGACGCTTCAGGACAGGAACGACGTTCAGGGAGTGACGCTGGACTTGGTCGGCCTTCTGCAGCCTGCTCATAGCGGTTTCTGGCAGATTGGCAAGCGAGGCGGACCGTTGCTGCAACATTGGGCGCTCTAGTACTGGTGAACCAAGGTTGAGCTCGACCACCTTAGGGCGGCCAACGAAGGCATACGACACTTTGACAGCCATGTCGCAGCTCTTGCCCTGGTTCCATCGCGACATGGACATTCTTTTGGCCGACTGGCACTGCTTGGTCAGGTCGTGGATGACAACATCGTCGTAGTCGTACTCGGACTCTGAGCCCGAGTCGTCGCAGGCGGGGGAGAGGTCCTCTTCGCTCGACATGTAGCGGTCCTGGAGGGAGATGCTTCCTCGTTTGATGGGCTGTGTGGCAGCGGTGTCGAGACGTAGTGTGTCGTGCTCGTGGTTGGCCAGGTTTGGGCTAGAGGCCGAGCTGTCAGAACTCGAACGCTCCGAACGGGTCGTCACTGTGGGTTTCTCAAAGTTCCAGGGGTGGAGCTGCGTGGAGACTGCAGCATTGGCCATGGTGGAAGTGATGGAGAGGTGTCAGGCAGACTGTGGCAGCTGGCGGTTATTATGGTGCTGGCTGCGGCGGTTGGCGGAGGAGGTGCTGCGGTATGAAACCTTGGGCGTGCAGGCTCTCGCACCAATGGTAGCAGACGGTGCGTGGCTGCGGTAGCACAAGGCAGAGGGTGAGATTGGTCACACACGGCTCTCACACGCTTCGACTCAGCAGTAGCAAGCTCTGACGACGACTGCAGTAGGGTGCAATGGCGTGCAATGGTGTGCAATGGCAACGGTAGGGAACGTGGGCGACTCGTAAGCGGGCAAGAGGGCTGCGCTTCCTGGGGTCGCTGGAGAGATATAGTGCAGACGCGTTTTGGCCGTGCGCAGGGCAGCTCCCCTGTTCGTGGCCGCTCCTGCATCAAAGTTTCAAGTACAACACGCGAACCCTTAGCACCGAACACATGCGTCTTCCAAGAGTCAGCGCCCGGCGTCAGTGGCATCCGAAAAGACGTGCGCTAGGCTGATTGCAATCTCCTCCATGTCATGTCAAGCACCCGCAACTGTGCACGCCTGTGGACAAAGGCCGCCCCGCGCACCCTGCCTCGCATTGCGAATGCTGCCATGCCCTAGTAGAGCACCAGATTTGCGCTATCCACGCGATCGCGCAACAATTCACCGCTCTGCAGCTAGCACCAGGCGCTGCGCCGGCGACTCTGCCATCTGCTACATGCTGCCCTGGTTGGCTGCCGCCCGGAGTCTCATCAGCAAAGACGGCGCGCACTCCATACACTCTCTTTACACAGCATCCTCGTGGTGCAGCACCCCTGCAAACGCCAGCTGAGGCGCGCTGCTGCTTGCGCTCGCCATGTCACCAGAGCACGGCTCGCGCTTTGTGATCTCCCTCCTTTCATCTCATCCCCGAGCAACACCAGGCCGCCTGTAGCGGCCACGTCCCGTCCTCTCAGGGGCAGGCCAACCACAGCCGGCGCTGCCTCACGAGGCGGGACATCTCAGTTAGCGACTGTGGAGACGTCTGGTCAAAGCAGCATGGCCTCACGCCACAACCGAGAGAGGGACCCGTTCTGAGCATCGGTCGTCTTCTCTACTCGTCACCGTCTTTTCGATTTTCGCTGAACCCGCTCTACCCGTGCTTCGCTGTCAAGACCACGGCGATCCTCGCAGACCCTTCGTTCAGAGCGACTTTGCCCTGGAATGTGGCAACTCTACCGAAACGATAGTACAAACGCCTTACTCGCGACGACCATGGTACTACTGAGACCCTGACTAGAAGACGGACTTCTACAACGTTGCTGACAGATAGCGGTAGCAACTTGACGACAATATTTTTTTGTGTACCATTTCCAGTCCGAAGTCCGCATCACCCGGTTTATAGCCTACATGCAGACATTTATTGCCCGCGCTACCATATTGCGCAGACTGTGCAACACCACCGTGCTCTATTCCTGGAGCAGGCATCTTCGCCGGGCTCCACACATATAAACACGCACGGTTGCTGCCCTGCAGTGCTGCCCTGCCATTCGCTGCCTGCGCGCCGCGCTTTCTCCGCCAACACCCGATCTTTCAAGCGTACATTCGACCTACCACTCAGGAGACATGGCCCTACACACCATCGAGGTGCGTTGAAGAGGAATGCAAACAACAGCGCGTCCCGAAACTCCTCCACCACCACGACCAATTTCCAAAACGACTCCGCCGCTGCGATAGGCCTCTGAGCCTGAAAAGGTCCTTCACCCTGACTTATATCATTTGCACTTATTAAATCCGCCCACCACAGGCGTCATGATAGGCCCGTGTCGAATTTAGTGAGATATGCTATCGATATCGGGAGAGTGCGACCGCCTTTATCGCGTCACTCCCAACGCTTGGGGTTTGACAACCGCCATTCTCAGCTGAACGTTCGAACGGCGCCCTCTCCGACATGTACCACGCGCATTTCGGCCCTTACAGGTAAGCCCAGTAGTCTCTCTCTCTTTCAAACCTCTCCTCACTTGTCATGTTCATTGCGTTCTGTCAGGAGGTTTCACTGTCTACTTTGTTTTTTGTATTCTAAGCTTCGCCTTGACATGGTGATATCGTGTGTTCTGGCCTACATCCACGGCGAATCGGTGCATAAACCGTTCACGACCATGTCAACCGGTAATACACATAGACGTACTGGGTCGGTGCCAAGTCCACAGCAACTGCGTCGAATATTGGTGGTGCAGCTGAATGCATGTTACTGCATCGAGATCTTCAGGCACGCTGCTGTGTCTGCCAGCGGAGCATACACCGACCAAGACATCGACTGCTAGGATTCCCAACGTCCCAAGCAAGATGCAACATGTTGAGTTTCGTGCAGCCAGCTGCTCACAAGTCCACTTTCACCGGGTGGAGCTCAGGTGAAGAGTACAGGTCTACGAGCGCCATGTGGTGGATTGGAGCTGTACTTGCACTGCCGACGCGCAATCCAGATGCCTTCCCCACAAACGTTGTAATCCTGAATGGTCCAGATACTGGTTGGTGTTTGCCGCATTGCGATTAACTTTCAGAAATGCAAAGTCGCCAGGAAATGTAGCCAATCATAATACGGTGCCTGACCCTGTTGAGGAGCGCGGGCTGGCGTCGCCGACGATGCACGCCACAATTCGCTGGCTCCAAAACCAAGCT
Source organism: Neodidymelliopsis sp. IMI 364377 (assembly GCA_027946375.1). Classification (NCBI taxonomy): domain Eukaryota; kingdom Fungi; phylum Ascomycota; class Dothideomycetes; order Pleosporales; family Didymellaceae; genus Neodidymelliopsis; species Neodidymelliopsis sp. IMI 364377. The sequence goes on from JAPEUT010000143.1 coordinate 46,191, forward strand.
GCGACTACGAGACGTCAGTGGACAGGTACCAAAAATACGGATTCAGAACCAGAAAAGGCCGAAACAGCTCGCAGCCCTATGAACGTTAGAGAAGCCGGAGCAGCAAAGGATTTTCCTAAAATGGAAGCTGACAAGCAACGCAGCAAATCTCTGCTGAACTCCAGTGCTGTTGCAGTGGCCAGAACCACGCCACGAACTGCACCATAGCCGAAGAACATCGACCACGCCAGAATACGATGATGCAGTAGTTCTCCGACAGCATCCGCTTCAGGTAACACATCACCACACTCCGAGCAGATTCCCCAGCTTAGGCAACGTTGTTGCTCAGACACCGAAGCGCCGATGCAACGGTACACAAGCGCTGATGCCCCCCAATCCGACTGTTCATGTGCAACTCCAAGCGCTGAGAATATCACCGTCATTGTGTGACACTAGAGTCCGGAGAAATCGCCCGCTACACGTACGACCACGCACGAGGCTGTCACCAGCTGTCAGCGCTCAAACACATGTTTGTCGCACAAAAAAGCGATCCAGTTCTGTGTAATGCGCACTGCGTTCGCGCATGGTAAGCTACCCATGCCATGTCATGTTACCTACCTGGACGTGGAGCCGTTTGTGCGACTTGCAACATGTCAGACTGAGATCGAGACAACGATTCTCATCTCGCACTCGTCTGCATAAGCCACGGCGTTTTGCAAGCTCCGTGATGACTCCGGAAAGCCGTGTGCGGCGCGAGATGCGGTGGGCATGACGCGGCGGTCGACGACTGCGAGTGTTTTGGCGCTCTGGCGTAAGATGGCTTGGACCCTTGGTTTTGGGACTGCGGTGTATGCGTGTTGCACTGCTTGTGGGTGCTTACCTCAGGCGCTCTGAGGGTTTGTAATTGGAGTGGTGGTTCGCAAGCTACCTCATGTGGCTTGTCCGATTGCGGGGTCTCCATGTAGTCTTGCGATTGATGAAGCGAGGAATCGACTATATTGTATGATGAAAAGTGGGCATGTCTATCTCAAGATAAATGTCCATGCTTACTAGTAATGAATCTCAAAGTACTTCTCACCCACTTTTCACCCATCTTGTGCATTTCGCAAATGGTTGAATTGTTAATTCATTCAGACTACTCCTATGCAGAGGTAGTGACCGTGTTAGAAACGCTGGAGAAGTATAAAATTGCATGTTTGGGTTCTTGTCTTGTCTTGAATGATGTTCTGGCCTGAATGTCATTTTAAAAGTTATTAGAGGTTTGTTTATAGATGTTCCATATCAAAACTGTCAAACTAAATAAACCGCATTTTTCTACACGACCTCAATCTTACATTTATGGAGCTAAGTTTATTAGTGCAATCTTAACCCACATGTCTCATTCGCGCGTGAGGATGTGTACGGCTGTGTGGTGCAAGTTCAGTTATTGTTTTCTCTTCTTGTAGTCTTGTAGTTTTGTCTACACGGCTGTGAAGTTTGTGCGTATCTGTAATCAGTGTGTCTGTGGAGGATGTCTTCTAGGATGTGGATGTCTGGTAATTGTGATGTTTTGGGTCTAAAGGGGGTAGGTTATCGGTGTGGATCGATCTTTCCTCGGACACTTTTCGTTAGCCCCTAAGCAGTTCGGTGGCGTCTAAGATGCTTTGCAACTGGGTATCAATAGATGCTGTGGTTGGTGTGTTATGTGGCGCGTTAACTTGTGTTAAGGTAGAGTGCTTGTAACAGTTTGTACGATGCAAAGTACTATGTGGTTGATGGAGTATCAGAGTATGTAAAAACCATAAACTTCCTTGCTTGCTATATCTCCCATCTACAGTTTCACCGTGTGAAAACCTTGGCTTAAGCATGCTAGTAAGACTAAGGTCAGAACAATACTACAATCACTATTTCCTACAGTACAAATTCATCTTTGCCACCAGGACAACCACCAAGAACCCTCTAAGCTCACCGCTCTCTTGTAAGCGTCTATCTCCTCCTGCAATATCGCTGCGCGCTCAAATCCGAATGAAGTTCTGAATATTGAAGAGACAGTCCGCTGACCACCCCATTGTTTATGAACAAATTTGTAGTCGGGCTTAGCACCGGCTCTGATCAGCGCTATGCAGGCCTGAAACCAAGCTTCTCTCAGGCTGTCTGATTCGTCTCCTTTCATCGTGTATATGGAAATCAAGAATAGTCCCCAGACACTCTCACCGTCATTGAGGTGGACGCGCTGGTTTGGGTCTGCGCCATTGTCGAGTAAAAGTTTGATCATTTCAAGGTCGATGCTGGGATCGTCTCTGACGGAGTGATAGGGCATAGATATGGGAGTTACCCGGCGCGGCCGTGTGGCGTAGTCGAGTAGAGGTCTTCCTCGTTTTTGCAAGGTGCTGGGTTGTTGCTGGAGTTTTGTGCGGACATAGCTTACTAGTCGAGTTTGGACTGCGAGGGCGAGGAAATTGCAGTGGCCGCCTTCGATGTAGTGGTCGTTGCCTTGGGCTGAGGGGGAATCTCTTGCGTGGGTCCAGTGATTCGGGACTTTTCGAGCGTGGTGGTTGTTTACGCGATTCAGTTCGTCTAAGATGGCGGTGATTGGGGACTCTGAATTGGTTGTACTTCTTTTTTCGATTTCGTGAGCATAGTACAGTAGTTCGTCGGTTAGACCTATGAGCTTGTTTACTGTCTCTTTGTTGCGAAAGTCGGTGATGGTGAGGCCCTTGAGGAAGCAGAGATGGATTTTGCAGAGTGATAGTGGAGGATCGAAATTTGGTCTAACGTAGGTTTGGAGCTGTTGGTGATAACAGTCTCGCAGGAAATCGCGGACAGTGCGGTGGAGAAAGTCGACTGAATGGCTTAAGAAGACGGGATGAGGCTTGTCGTCAATGTCAACAAGGTCACCGCATCTATTGCGTACTCGTGATTGCCATACTGGATAATTCGAGGAGATATCCTTAATGGAGATGGGTTCGATGCGCGCTTGGATGGCATAATCAGGTTCGGTCCGTTCTTTCTCAAGGAGGCTAAATGCATAGAGTGGTAGAGGCTGTAGTTCGTCGACAGCGACCAGGAAGGTCTCCGCCATCTCCGGCTTGTGAACATCTCTAATTCCCTCAACTATGTGCTCAAAGTACTTTTGCAGGTCCGATGGGAAATTGTCCACGATCTTTCGAAAAGTCGCAATGTCTTCGTCTTGCTCAGCTTCTCGGATTATGTCGCGGGTGACGAGAAAAACCCACAACCAGACACCTTGGGCCCAGTCCGAGATATCTGCAATCAGCCCAGCATATACCGGATTCATGGTGGAGACTGGCGGCTCTGAGTATGCAAGGCTTCGAAACTTCTCACTAGAGTAAAGTTGACTGCGAACATAGGCCTCCATATCATTCCTGGTGAAATGAGCTATATCGAATGACCAATCCTTGCGCCGGAGATACCTTTCGTATATGCGACCAGGTCGACTGGATGCACAGATTTTGATGTGGCTAGCTGCTGACAGAGTCCTGAACATGGCTATGATATCGCTCATGTCGCCATTGTACTCGTCAAGGCCATCAATGAAAAAGCAAAATTTTGCGTCAAGCTTCGTTTGCTCGGCAATTTGCTTGAAGGTCTTCTCCAAACCATTTCTGTCCCACGACTCATAATGTGGTCGGTCTTGAAAAATCCGGGGAATGAGCTCAGGCGCTGACTTCAGTATTTGATACAGCAGCGATTGAAACAAGCCTAATCCACTCTTCTGCATCTCACTGCCTTGGTTCCAGAAGTAAAAACTTCCAGTATAGAGCTGTTTCGTACCAGCCCATCTCCGGAGCCTTCTTTGACTGTCTTCAACTTCAAAGATGTACTTCATGAGAGTAGACTTGCCACTACCGGCCTGTTTCCAGTCAGATTATAGTGAGAGATTCTGGATACTGACTGACACATACCTTTCCAAAGACGTAGTAAAGACAGTTACCATCTTCTTCACCTTCCAGCCACGAACCAAAGGTCGTCTGGTCAGGGTCAAATACCCATCGGTTGGACCGTCGGTCGGCCAAAGGAATCTGATCGAAACGGCGTCGAACTTCTACGAAGTAGAGACTGTTGAGCACCTTGGTAACCAAATGATCCTTTCGAAGGAAATCAATTTTTGTTATCAAACTCTCCAGCTGCGCAGCTTGCGCACTGAACTGTTTGCTTCTGACTTTTGTCAGACGCAATATGTCTTCTTTGATCGAATCAAGCTTGGAATCATTCTCTATGCCCCTCGCCCGATAGAAACTTTCTGTTGCCTTGAGCTGCGACATGATTGAATCATGGCGTTTCCTAGAAGAACAGAAAGGCTCATTAGTCGTTAAATCCGGTAGGATACAGATTGATAAACCATGCGTGTTGAAGTGATGAAGCATAACTTACTCTTGTAGTGCATATTGTAAGTTTGATCTGATACGGTCATCAAGCTCAAGTAAATGATTGTGCAGCTCTCTAATTTCGCTGGATTTCAGCAGAGTTTGATACGCAACCCGTGCACTTTCGAGTGTTCTCGAGGCTTCCTCTCGTACAACTAGCTTGTCTAGTAACTTGCGCAGCTCAATGTAGACCCTCTCGCATTCTGCGACCATTGCGATGAGGCGTTTTGCATCTTCTGACTGCGTATGGCTGGTAGGGGTTTGAATTTTAATTTTGTTGTTCGAAGTCCGGATGTCTTCGAGAATGTGGTTCAATATCGTGGCCTCCTCGCCTGTTCCATTTGCTGAGTCACGGATTCGTCGGGTTCCTGTAACAAATTTGAGGCCAAACTGGACGAAGGTGATGATTGAAGCAGCCAGTCCAATCACTGTACCCGGATCTGCCATATCGATGGTTTTGAGAAAGCTCTTGTGTATATCTCAGGCTGATGAGATGGAATGACGGTGGTAGTTGCGCCAAGGAGTAAGCAGTCAGAAACATCTTGATTGGTCGGAGAGGTGCAGACGTAGGGTTTGTCCAGTCAAGCAAGTGGGGCAAGGCGCTTACATGCACATTGTAGACTGTAACGAGATCGCAGAGAGTGGTGTCAGTCTTGTGCACACGCCAAACATACCTGAGAGACGAGGGCATTCGAGCTCAACTGAATTGTGTGCAGAACGTCGAACGCCAGAACTGTACACTACGTAGGTAGAACACACAATCCCCGTGGTTCACCTTATATGTAGGTGTGTGTCAATACAATCATTCGCCTGAGCTAATTCTGTCTCCAGGCCTTCGCATCGCCTTATTCAGAGATGAGTGCCGACTCAACGAGATTGCTGTCAGTCCCATGAGATAACGTAAAGTCTCCAGAGATATTGACTTATCATACAAAGCCCACGAGACGTCGAAGACAATGTCACGGCGATGTTGCATGGAGATCAAATAGATAGTTCGACGCCTTTGTGGCAACACGACCACATCTACATTCGAGCGCCCGCAAAATGCGCTCACTGGCTTCACTCGAACTTTTGGCCTGTTATCAAACCGTACTTATCGTACCTGGTCGTTGCGAGCATTGTTGTGTGGTTGGTAATCTTGGGGATTAACATTGCGAAAGGGTTACGGCATCACTTTTCGGGGGTCAATGACGCTTGTAATGCTGGATGTGGAGCCACCAAATTCCCAGTTTGTCAGACCAAAGCTCAAGCATTCATCCAAGGATGTTAGCGTATTTATATTCCCACTTTTAAACACCACTCAATCAATTGACTTCGTTGGGTTCAACTAAAGGCTAGTTTCCTTGCCCATCACTTGAATGCAATCATATAGGCTGCAACATTGGGAAGTCTGTACGATTTATCAACCCCCGTCACTGCTGCTATCTATTTGACAATATATCAATAATTTAGGTGGAGCTCTGTCCCAGCGCTCAGAAATGGGGTTTCCTGTGCCACAACCACTATATCAGTCATACCACAATCAGTAAGTTGGAGAAAAAAAGGGGGGATCTGTAGGCAGTGAACTGTTAGATTCAAGTTTCGACATAACAATATAACGAGCACAGTGGGGAGACGCATAACAAATCTCGTTCATTCGAATCCAACGAATCCCATTACAAGTGTCCGTAACCTAGGCACCAAGCTCTCCAGCGCTCAAACGTGCTCTACTGCACTCATAGTAGACACTCACTACTCAATACCTTCACCTGCCTGATAGCTATCCTTCCCGCCATCACCAAGTCCAGAAAACCACTATTCTTTTCCGTGCAAGTAGGACCTGCCACAATACAGTGTATTACTCAATTTCGCCTCTCATACAACTGATCAGAAGGCTTCTTATTTCCTGGTGTGTAGTGGTGATCTGATTAGGTAGTGTATTCTTCGAAAATTTTCTACCGTTCTTCTATGAGTGTTAAATCGAGATGGACGAGAGCGAGTCGTTGCGGCTGTGTACGTGGGAGACATTTTTTTCTATGAGTATTCGTTCTTTCATACGAAGATACAATGTGAATATTTAGAACAATAAGCGAGCCTAGGGCTGATAATCTGTGCTAAGAGAAGATGTACATGTACATAAATAGAACCATTGTACCAATATGCAGTCTGTTCGGGGAAAAGGAAAATAACGTGCAGCTCGTAAATTTCTGTGAACAAGCTGACTCGTTCTACATAGTGACGCAGCTACTGCTCGGCTTCTCTTGTGGTTTTCGGTGAGCTTCCAACTCCTGCTTGAGTTCTGTCACCTGTTCTGGGCTAAAGATGTCTTCGAGGATTGACTCAATGGTTTTGTGCTTGACCTCGTCGACGTTCTCTTCTTCGTGAATGTCGTCAAAGATCTTGAGATCAGGATCTGCTCCAGCTCTGATGAGGGCCTTACAGATCGGGAACTTGTCATCTCGAAAGACTTTCAGAATATCTTGCTTCTTTTCGAGCCCTTTTGACCGATGCTCAATGAATTGTAGGAAAAGTTCCCATACTGTTTGGTCGCGTCTGCTCTTAACGCGTTGGTTTGGATCCGCGCCTCTCTCTAGGAGTAGTCTCACGACCGAGAGGCCCCTAGAGTATGAGATAACCATCTCGAATAATCCTAGCGCATAATACAACAGTGGGCAGCCTTCACGTTTCGCTAAGGTTGGATCGGATCGCGTTCTGGCGTGTACATATGCGTACAATCCATAAAAAACAGTGGTCCCAAGGATATCCGGCTTTCCGTCATGCTCCTGAACGATGATCCACCTATACCCAGCATTCTCATCGTTGGCAGCGTGTATTGAATATAGTCGAGACACTTCATCAAGAATCTTAACAAACGACTCTTCTTCCAGCAGATTATCTCCCTGCTCCATGTCTTGCATGAATCTCAGCATCTCGATGAGAATGAATTCTTGGTTGTCTGACAACGGAGGTGGTAGGCACTTGAATATGTAGAATAAGCTTTGAACGAGACTGATCAGGGGTTCAAATGGAGTCTCAAGAAGCTCACTGAGATGGTGTTGATAAGTGTCCCGCAGAAAGTCCGCGACTGATCGATGAAGAAATTCCACATGTGGTTGCAGGAACGATGCGGAGTAAACTGGATCATTGGAAACAACAACGAGATCACCACATCGGCTTTGCAGCCTAGACTTCCAAGCAGGATATTGGAGCTCAAATGCTTCGTCCGTAAAAGGTTTCAATGGTGCTTCAAGTGCGTAATTGGGATTCTCCGTCTCGTTCCTAATGAGCTCGAATGTATAGAGGGGTATAGGTCGAGACGCTTCGACCATCATCAAGAACGCCCTCGCCATTTTGTCTCTGTGCCTGGGTTTGATGTTCTCTATGATACGCTTGAAGTAACCGTCCAGGTCAGGGGGAAACTCATCAACGACCTTAAGGAGGGATGCAATAGGTTCGTCTCGTTCGGCCTCACTGCACAACTCTCGAGTTACTAAGAAAACCCAGAGCCAAACTCCTCTTGCTCTTTGGGAGATATCCGTGATAAGGTCCTGACAGGCATCACCCATGTTCTGAAGGTTTTGGTCTTGGTACGCCAGGCTTTGGAATTTCGTGCTTGAGTGGAGACGTTCATGTACATATTCGCGTATGTCGTCTTTCGTAAAGTTCGCAATGTCGAAACCTTGGTTGCCACGTCTCAAGTGCTCTTCGTACACTCTCCCAGGACGAGAAGACACGCATAGTTTTATGTAGCTACCTTCAGCGATCACGTCCAACAATCGAACTATGTCGCTCTCTTCTCCTGCGTACTCGTCAAGCCCGTCAACGAAGAAGCAGAATCTCCTTTTCAGTGTTGGTTGCTTTCCGATGCGTTTGAAACTGGCGGCCAGGGATTCCATATCCCACACTTCGTGTTCGAGGTGATCAGGGCTCACTAGAGTGATCAAGTCTGGAATCTCCCTGAACATCTGATAGAGCAGAGACTGGAACAGCCCAAGACCACTTTTTTGCATTTCGCTTCCTTGGTTCCAGAAGTAGTAGCTTGCTGTGCAGAGTTTTGCAGGGTTTGCCCAAGCTTCCAGACTTCCCTGTGTACGCTCATGATCAGACACAAACTTCATAAGTGTCGACTTTCCGCTGCCGGCCTTCAAACTGTGTCAACAATGAACGAAAGACAAAGGATGCTTGAGACATACCTGGCCAGTGATATAAAAGATTTGGTCGGTATTGCCACTACCTTCCAACCATGGTACGAAGGAAGTGGATACCGGATCAAAGATCCATTCATTAGACCCCTGGTGTGAGGTCTCAATCTGATCAAGTCGTCTATGTATCTCTGGAAAGTATAAGCTGCGGAGAATTCGGTCTTGTTTGGCATTGACAACGAGTTCCTTCTGCAGAACGTCTAGTTTTGTCTTCAGACTGGTTAGCTCTGCGGCCTGAGAATCAAGGCTTGCCGGGTGATTTTGCGAATGCTGATGTGACATATTCAAGATCTCATCTCGCAATTTGTCCAGGGTTGCATGCTGCCTGGTACTCGATATCTGTTGGTTGCTTTGGATCGCTTGAAGGGTTGAGAATATCACTGAATGTCGGTCTCTGCCCGCTACAGTCAGTACAGGAAGAGATTCTGTACTACTGATCAGATACTTACACGTTTAGATTACGTTCAATGTTTCGATGGACCAGCTGGTCAAGAGATTCAAGTCGCTTGGTGAGGTTCTCGATTTCTTTGCGATTAAGAAGAGCTCGAAAAGCAACACGGCTGCTTTCCCAAGTTTTGGAGGTTGTCTTCTTCCGGACGACAAGTTTGTCCATCAGTCTGCGTAGCTCCCTACATATTGTCTCGCACTCTTTTACCAACTTCGTCATGTGCGCATCACTGTTAGACGTTGTCTGTCCTGCCGCAATCTGAGCGTTAATGGAATTGTAGAACCTGTTGACCTCTTCAAGTCTCAATTCCAATTCGTCCATCTCTTGTGCTCGACCGTTCAAGGATTCGCGAATGTTTTTGGTGCCAGACACCAGTTTGTATCCAAATTCGACAAAAGTGATTGCCCCTGAGAGGAGACCGACGATGCTGACTGGGTCCGCCATGATTGCTGTAGCTGTGCTCAACACGAAGCGTTTGTTGTTTCCGAAACTGGGGTGTTGCCGTCGAGCTGTGGGCGTCGATAAGGTTTCAAAGGAATCCCACAAACCGTCAAAGCCTGAAGCCGATACTAGCGACAACGATAGTCCTTCGTTTCTGGGACCAGATAGTGGTATGAAGAGAATTTGTTGACAGCGAAGAAACCGATTAGGCTGAGTTGGGCGAAGCATAACACACGTGACCAGGCTGATTTCATTTTACCTGCATATGCAGGCAACGACTGGCCAAGTCAGTGGATGAGGCGCAGCCGCTGTATCGCGAAGCGCCCACCAACTGAACTTGTACACCGGTATGCATCCCAGCATTTTGTGGTGAGCGTTAACTGATATAATTGCTGACATGTCTTTGCGACCAGGGACACAGGCACGCTAGGCGGCAAAGCGTGAACCAAAAGAAAGAAAGTGTGATGAGTGAAGGGAGCGCATAAATTCTCAGTAAACAAAACAAGCAAGCACCTTCCTACTTACGTTAAGCCACCCACCTTCCCATCAACACAAAGCGCAACAGCGCCTTCGCGCCCATCAAAACACTAGTAACAAGCCACGCAAGCACGAAAAGCGGCAAGATGCACAACTACTATCATTAAGACACCGACATTTAATACCCATATACAATAACCTCCTTACACAGCTATCTGCACCACCTCACTGCGTCTCACTACTCTTGACGCGCTTAGCTTCGCGTTCCTCCTCAGGCGCATCAGCGCGTCGCTTACCCTCTTCTTTCTTGCCGTCCTCTCTAGCTGCTCTACGTGCCTCTTTGTCCTGCCTCTCCTTCTCTTTTCTAAGCGCCTTGCTCTCGAACTCGTGCCAGTCGCCCTCGAGCTCTTTGAGAGCTTCTGCGCGTCTAGGAGGCGGTGCTTCGACGGCGAAGAAGGGGTGTTCGAGGACGTCGGCTGCGGTGGGGCGAGCGGTGGGGTCGTAGAGGAACATGGCTTGGAGGAGCTCGAAGGCCATAGGACTGACGCGGTCTTTGTACTTTTCTTCAAAGGTGGAGGGTTTGCGCTCGGTGGGGCGTAATAGTTCAAACCATTGCATGTCGACTATGCCAGGCCACTCCTCCTTGGTTGGGGTACCGAGAACATTGTAGATCTTCTCCAACTGATTGATCTCGCCGCCATCGCCAGGGAAGATGGCGTGTCGAGTAAAAATCTCCACAAGAACGCAAGCGGCTGACCAGATGTCAACGGCAGGGCCATACTGAGTTTCGCCTAGCAGAAGCTCTGGTGAACGGTACCAGATAGTGATGACGCGGTTTGTGTAGTCCAGCTTGCTCCTCTTGGCGTAGAACCTAGCGAGACCGAAATCCGCTAGCTTCAGTTGCCCAGTGTTTGAAACCAGTATGTTCGCAGCCTTGATATCACGATGAAGTACACCCCTTCGGTGGAGATAATCCAAACCTTCGAAGAGTTGTTTTGCCAAATCTTTCCTGTGTGATTGCTCGAGTTTGAAAGTAGGATGGTTGAGTAAACCAGTGAGGTCGTGTGAGAGGTACTCGAAGACCATGTAGCAATCGTTCTTTTCGACCATGACTTCTCGTAGTCTGACAATGTTCTCATGGTTGAGGGATTGGAGGAGCTTGACTTCACGAATTGCAGTGACAGGGAACTGACATGTGTTAGCATATTTCCACAAGGAGACATTGCGCACTACTTACGCCATCGCGTTCACCCTCCATGCGAATCTTCTTGAGAGCAACCATATCCTTGGTATAGACATGTACACCCTTGAAGACTTTGCCGTATGTCCCAGAGCCAACTACCGACTCGTTACCAGGTTTCCGGTAGTACACAGAGTCTGATGCTGCAAATTCTGGAGTCAACGTCGGTCTTGCCTTCATCCTCTTCCTCTTCACCATAACTGTTTTTGGCACATCAGGAGGTGGAGCCCTTCGGTCAGGACGGTTGTCGAGGCGACTCTCAATGCGAGGCTCCGGCCGGCGATCGTCCGGTCGTCGAGGCGGGTATGGGTCTCTGCGATCTCGCGGGTCGCGAACGTCTCGTGGATCTCGGGGGTCTCGAGTATCGCGTGAATCCCGCAGGTCTCGGGGGTCTCGATCTCTAGGATCACGAATATCTCGAGGGTCACGGACATCTCTGTCACGTGGGTCTCGATAATCCCTCTCGCGCGTACGATAGTAGGGGTCTCGCACGTCTCGAGTGTCCCGAACATCTCGTAGATCGCGAAGATCACGGGGATCTCTATCGCGTGGGTCCCTGTATGCTGGCTGTCGATCGTGGTAGTCGTAACGTCGGTCTCGCTCTCGATATTCACGATCTCGCTCGCGATCTCTGTCTCGTTCGCGATCGCGATCGTATTTGTAGTCACGGTCACGGTCGCTGCGAGATTCAGAGGGATATCGAGAATCGCGAGATGGAGTGTCTTTCTTGGGCTCAAGCAGGGACTCTTTGGAGGGAGGGTCGACCTTCTCTGGTGCTTCTATCTTTGCCTTGCTGGCTACGGGTACTGGGTTCTTGGTCTTGAGCGAGAAGCTGAACCCGGACTTTGGTTGTGTTGGAGTGGCAGCAGATGCCTTCGTTGGTGGTGGCATTTTTTTGTCCTCCTTTGAACCCTCGTCTTCGACTCGCAGGTCTTTCGATGGACGGAAAGGGTTGTCATCAGCATCGACAGATGTCTCGGTCGGCGCCTGTGTTGCCGGTGGATTTGGACGAGGTGCTTCTGTAGCAGGCCGACCACCCCTTGTGCCAGATGCGGGTGTCCATGAGAGATTAGAGAACTGTGTAGGGGCTCCGCCGCGCCCTCGGCCACCTTGCGGCACGAAAGCAGCATGGGAGCCTGGCCCTGACATCCGGCGATCTGGTCCGTTGTAGTGGTTGCCACGACCTCCCCGGTAAGATCCATGCTGGTAGCTGGGCTGAGGATACGGTTGGCTCGAGGGATAGCCAGGAGAGTAATTTTGGTTCTGGTGGTAAGGCGACTGGTTGGGAGAGTAGCTGTGCATAGGTGACCTGCTGTCGGTTAGTCTGGATTGATGTAATATTCGAAGAAGATAATTTACCCTTGATTGGAGTACTGATGCCCATTCCACCCCCCTCTACCACCATGATAGGGCGACTGATTGTGTGGAGAATACTGGCTGTGCGCAGGATAAGGAGGCGAGTGTTGATAGCCAGGGCCTCCTCGCCCCTGGTAGTGGTAGGCTCCGGTCATCTTGGTGTTGTCAGCCTTGCTGTTCGAGGTGTCTGAGTTATAGCCAGATACAGGGGCAGGCGACACTCGTCTGGAAGTGGGCTGTCTGTCACCGTCGTCCTTGTCTTCTTTGGCTCGAGGGTTGACCAAGGGAAGAGGAGATCGAGAATGGCGACTTGAAGCACGAGGAGAGCGACTTCTTCGTGGCGAGGGTCTTACTTGTCGTGATCTGGGCGGCGAAGATCTCCGCGTGGGTGGAGGAGAGCGTCTGCGGCGTGGAGAAGGTGATCTGGCGCGCCTAGATGCACGACTCCTGCTTCTCTCACGACTGTCGTGGTGTCTATGCTGTCTATCGCTCGGACCTGTGGCTGAGATGCTGGCTCGGTCGACGTGTCTTCTGGGCGAGGACCTTCTAGGGCTCGCTTCACGCCTGGAGCCTCTGACTGGCGAGATAGACCGTTGGCGTGGCCGATGCGAAAGCGGCCTGTAGTACGAGTCGGCAGACGGCGAGCGGCGACGGGCCGATGAAGCAGGAATGTATGTGTCTGGGGTGGGTCGCCGCGATGTGCGGTCGCGATCGCGGTCGGAGCGTGCTGGACGTGGGGAGTAGGCCCTCTGGATGGGACGGTGCGAGGAGTCTGCGCGGCGCGTCCTAGACCTGGAGCGCACAGTGCTTCGACTTCTATGCCGTCTGGCCCGCTTGTGACTGTCCCGCGGAGATGCAGAGCGACTGCGGTGGCGTTTTGAGGATGGAGTCGTGTCGCGATGGTCGCGGTGGTGGTGGTGGTGCCGGTGGGAGTGCGAAACCCTGTCTGCACTGGGCTCCCTCCGCGAGGCTCGATAGCGATCGTCCCTAGAGGCCCCTCGACTGCGGCGACGCGTGCGGTCTCTGCTTACACTCCTCTCACGCGAGCGTGCTCCTGCGTGCCTGGCTACTGGGTGACTGTCGGTATCGTGCGCCCGCCTGGAGGTGTCCCTCGCAGCGCGTGGCACGGGTGACGACGTTCTTGGTTCGTGGATGCGCTCCCTAAGCCGCTCCCTACTTCTTTCCCTGTCACCAACAGACGGTTCCTCTGGTCTCCACTGGTCTATATCCTGGGTCCGTCGCAACCCAGCCATGTAGGCGGGAATCTCATCAGAACTGGGGTAGATGCAGCTTTCAGAAGGTTCGCGGGAGTCTGAGTGTCACAGCCGGACCGAGCGTCAGAACTCCACCGGCGAGCCACAACCTCCAGCCTGATGACGAAAGAGTCAATAAGACAAAAAACAATGAAAAGTCGCGATGCACCTGTTCGCAAAATACAGCCACGGATGCGCAACTGTCGTCGCTCTTCTGAGTGATGTTCGTGCCGTCGCAGCGAGCCCACAGTCGCCGCCTTTACCTCGCCAAGCTAGCCTCGTGACCCGCGGAGCGGGCTGCGAGTCCATCTTCCAACCCTTCGAGGCCTGCCAAGCGGCACATCAAATCTACCGCTCCTATCAATGTTCTGCAGCGGCCCTTCTCCAGCGTTTGCAGTCTTGTATGCACCCTCAACCAAGTCACAATAGCTATCTAGTGCACGCATGTTGAAGACCAGAGGGACACAACTGTACTCGTGTACACAGTCCTCTGTTGTGTGGTAATAGCTCCGGTATAAAAGCTCGACGTTTGAAAGGCGGCAGATGGACATGGCTCCAGGTGACAACGTTTTCAACGTCTTTTCGACGGGTTGGGTATGGTCAGGCTGGCCAGTGCGAGGAGATGCGGTCAATCGCCATCTTGGAGAGTCCTGTGCATCTGTGCTGATAGATATGTTCGTGCGGTCAAAGGTGAAAGTCTGTTGTTCTGGGTGAACTGCACAAACCACTCTCCTGACCAGGCCGTGCATACACGCTGTCGTGACACACGACGACAGCAGCTGCAGCGTAAGGTCGATGTACGCTCCCATCGTGCACATGAAAGCGTAGGCGCCAACGTGCTCCTAGACCAGAATGCTCGACTGTGTCTCACCAGCTGGCAATATAGCACAGCTTACCTACACAGACCATGAGTCGACACAGAGAACAGATATGACGGTTGTTCTCTGAGATCCATGGGCGAAGCCCACAAGTTCTGTTGCAGCTGCACGACGCAGCTCGAATCAACGGTGGAGTCATACACGACTGCCGGTTAGGGCAGGCTAATGTCGCCGCGCGATAGATGCTGACGATGTTGATCCATCAATATGGCAATCGCTTGCCCAGAAACCCCTCCACCTCACGCCATGCCAGTCTTTCACTCTACGCCAAACTACCAAGCTCGTTGGTACGCGCAAGGTGACGAAACGACCGTGGCAGTATATACGGTGATGCTACCAGCAACAACAAGCCAGGTCTGCTAGAGTTATAGTGATGGCGGTGGGCAGTCGCGAGCGCCCGTCATCATCATGGACCCTTCAGGGTGGTCTGGACGACGTCGTCATCCTAGCGGCAGCACTGTGAATATCGAGGTGGACGGCAGCTGCGCTCGAAACACTTCACGTACCTGGCCAGGCGTGCGTCGAGGGCGTTGAATTGCGACGGGTGGTGATGCCGGAGGTGGTGTGTTGCTGAGGTCGGCGTTCCTGCTTGATCGCTTGCGGCACCCCCCGTGACCGCGCCTTCCTTCGGTCGCCCTCCCGCGTTCGCTGCGGCGTCATCGGCCTTGGCTAACGCCAATTCGGTCGAGAGAAAGTTATTCGAATATGGCTCATGGGTCCCGCGTCTTTCGCGATGTCTCCGGAACAGCATGCGCCAGATCTGACACGATTTTCCCGGCTCCTGTGCCGCCCCTCTCTACACAATCACACCATTGTCATCTAAACGCTTATAGTCGACGTCTACAGCCCCTACCCCTCCAAACTTTTTTCGGCGCGTATCTCCCCCGCATCAACCATGGACGGCAAAGACGAGCAGCCCAAACCCACGGCCATCCCCTCGCACATCGCAAACGGAGGGTCGCCACTGAAGAAGTCGCAGAAGTCGCGCGACCAGAAGGAGCGTGAGAGTCTGCACCATGCTATTCAATTGTCTGAGCGAGGCCGTCAGATAGTGAACTTCGATGGCCCGACCAGCTACTTCCCCGCCAACGCCAAAGGCTCGAGCGCCGACATCAACGGCGGCAGCGTCCACAACAGGCACCTAATCAGGAACGGCGAAATCGACGTAGAAGACCACTATGAGTCCAAGACACCGCTAGCCACCAGCCGCGCCCACAGCCCGTACACACAGCATCCCACGATCGACTTTGACGGGCTTAGTTGGCCCAGCAAGGGCACCAGGAACCGAAAGGAAGCCACCGAGGAAGAAAAGGCCGAGAACTTGAAGAAGCTCTCTGGTGCTGTGCGCACTATGCTTGAATGTCTTGGTGAGGACCCAGACCGCGAGGGATTGCTGGACACACCAGAGCGCTATGCGAAAGCTATGCTGTTCTTCACCAAAGGCTACGAGGAGAACCTGCGTGACATTGTCAATGGTGCTGTCTTCCACGAAGACCACGACGAGCTGGTCATCGTGAAGGATATTGAGATTTTCTCGCTCTGCGAGCACCACCTCGTGCCCTTCACTGGAAAGGTGAGCCTTGCAGTGCCCAATAGAAACCGCATCAACTGACGATGGTAGATGCACATTGGCTACATCCCCAACCGCCGCGTAATCGGCCTTTCAAAGCTTGCCCGTATCGCCGAGATGTTCGCCCGTCGCCTGCAAGTCCAAGAGCGCCTCACCAAGCAGGTCGCCCTCGCACTCTCAGAAATGCTGCAACCGCAAGGTGTCGCCGTTGTCGTCGAGTCCAGCCACTTTTGCATGGTGATGCGCGGCGTGCAAAAGACTGGGGCAACCACCACGACCAGCTGCATGCTTGGCGCGATGAGGTCGGCCGCTAAGACGAGGGAGGAGTTCCTGAATCTGATCAATAGGAGGAACTGACCTTGAAGACTCATTCTATCACACTCATTAGCCATTGTCGACCATTTCTCGTATATACCACGTTATGCACATTGGGACGGCGTTAGGCGCAGAGTTCATCACTCTGTACAGCAGGCGGACAACATCTCACTTATCATGGCAGGAGGCGGTTACTTGCGTTGCGTTGCTTAGATTTAGATGCATTGGCCTCTCAACAGCGCCAGGCCTTCAACAGGCGCTACTACACCCATTTATACCATCACATATACCCCTTTTCAGAATACCTCAAACTCGAACGTTGTGCGTTGCTCGCTGTTCTACTACAAGCACAATCCACAGCACTTACAGACAGTCTCGTGTTGCATCTCATACTCTCAGTACAGTATAGCCCTCGGCTTTCAATACACTCCGAGTAAGACAAGACATCGCACTTTCAGTCTCTCGCTCTCGGGCCCGAGTCGGCGATTGCTCATCGTGAAGCACGAGCTAATTGAGCAAGCAGGCGTTGAATGGACCGCCGTGTGCAATCAATGCAGGATGGCGTCTGGATCTCCCGTCGCGCCATCGCTTCGTTGCGGGGCATATGCGCGTTGCTGACAGCTTGTCTACCTGACTAATTGTCTACTTACCTTCAAGCGCAGTGATTGGGGTGAAACGGGAGGGAGCGAGACGATGTGAGGGGATGTGTGCTACGATGCAATAGCATATAAGTTTAGGAAATCCTACTTTTGCACTGTGAGTGATGAATCTCACTTTGTCCTAGCCTTCTCCAATCACAGCTTCTGACGCTCACCTTGGTACCATCTCCCACAAACAGCGAAATGGCAGATACATTTCAATCCTGCTGCCTCACCTCGTTCCCCTGGTCCGGCACGCCCTCTGGTCGCGAAGAGAAAATGGCAAGCTTACCAACATATATTACTGGCGACTCGACATCTGCAGCCGTACTATTCGTGCACGACGCGCTAGGATGGCAGTTTGGGAATGCAAGACTATTGGCAGACTGTTATGCAAAAGAAGTGACTCACTCCTGCTGACCCACCACGATACATGCTCATCAGAGCTAAGCTAGACAGGCAAACGTAACAGTCTACATGCCCGACTTCTTCGACGGTGAAGTGCTCGATTCAAAAGCCATCCACGAGGGAAGATGGGGAGACATTGACCTCCCCGGTTTCAGCGCCCGCAACGCACGCCACATTCGCGAGCCCACCATCTTTGCCGCTGCATGCGAGATACGCTCAAAGGGGTACGCAAAGATAGGTTCCGTTGGCTTCTGCTTCGGCGGCTGGGCGGTGCTGCGCTTAGCTACCCCTCTACCTGAGAACGACGACAAAGCGCTCGTGGATGCAATCATCTGTGCGCATCCGTCGTGGGTGGTTGAAGAGGACTTTGATGGTGTGAGTGTACCGATTATGTTCCTCGCGCCTGAGGTGGATAAGATGTTTCCAGACGAGTTGAAAGCGTATGCGTTCAAGGCGCTGGTGGCAAAGAAGCAGGTGCCGTTTGAGTGGGTGCATTTTCCGGGCGTGGAGCATGGATGTTTGACAAAAGGGGATAAGCGGATTGAAGGGGAGAGGGAGGCGATGGCGAAGGGGAAGGTGGCGGCGGTGAGGTGGTTCAAGGAGTGGTTAAAGTAATTGAGTGGGTAGTGTGGAGGTGTTTTGTTTAATGCTGTACTTGTGCTAGGATCTAGTTCGTCTCAAGGGTCCAGAAGCTGGGGTAGCTGGGTCTTTGCACGGTACAAGAGGAGGGCATGTCCCTGGAGGACTCGTACTTGCTCTACACGAATTTCTTTGAACCATCTTATCGATTCACGAATATATGTTGATTAAATCTTCGTAGTACTATGTTGAGAGAGAGAGAGAAGATTGACGTTGGTGATGTGAATGCACGGTGACACGCTAAGCGGTGCAGCTGGGTCGGTCCGCAACCGTGCAACCGAATGCGACGCGCGCACTGTTTACTGTTTACCGTTCACCCAACAACACGACAATTCTTATCCACACCCACCACACCAACGGCGACGCTCCGGGCTTGTATGCACAGGTAGCCAGCGATGGCGCGCACACACTCGTCATATACGGGCAGCCCGACACGCGTGCGCTCCCCGCGACGCAGCCCGGCGCTGCACGGCACCTCGGAGGATGGCTCGCAGTACGAGATGGACTTGGATGCGCTGGGCTTGAACTCGACGTTCGAGTCGACGGCGATAGATGGAAGCCATGAGCCGCCTGTGGATCGCGTCGACACCAGCGAGGTCGCCGGCCCGGAGGACTTTACCATGAACATGACATACTGGATGACGGCCGACCTGTCCCCCGCCCAGGTCAAGCCGCGCAAGGAGGCCATGGCCAGCCGTCAAGAAACAAGTAGCGAGCGTCAGGACGGCGGCGAGCAGAAAGAGGGCGCGCAGAGTGACGGAGGCAACCACACAGCAGGCATCGAAGCTTCGCCAGCCTCGGAGCGCTCCATGGCCAACGAAGAGAAGGTGCGCAGCTTTCTCAGCGCCCTGCCCGACGCCAACCTTGACCTCGACCGCCTTGTCGCCAGTTCGCCCCTGCGCGGCCCCCGTCAGAGCATGCTGCAGATCCCGCGCGCCTCGCCGCCCAAAGCCCGCTCGCTGCAGGCCACTGTCGAAGACTACGACCACGACACCCCGCGCAAGCCCACTCAGCAGACCGTCATACACCGCCCCGATCACGACGTTCCAGAATCCCTAGACTCCCCATTAGACCCTCTCGCCGACCTGCAGACGCGCCTCGAGCAGCAGCGCCTGACCGCCCAGACCCGCATCACCGAGCTCGACACCATCCTTGCCTACACGCGCAGTGAGCTGGACGCCGCTCGCAACGACAATTACAGACACAAGGACAACATCGCCGCTCTGGAACGCGCTCTGCATGCCCAACGCGCCCAGCATGACACCGCCGGCCGTTCTGCCGAGGAGCAAGTGAAGGCTCAGGAAGATGCGCACAGAACTAGATTGCAGGAGCTGGAAGAGCAGTTGCGACAAAAGCACCAGACTGTACTGCAGACCGAGCGCGAGAGCTTCCAGCGCCAGCTCAACGAGCTGCAGAAAGCAAAGCGCGCAGTCGACGGCGAAGCAGAGATCAAAGGTCAAGAGCTGGACAGGCTGCAGGCTCAAATGTCAGAACTCAGGC
Source organism: Neodidymelliopsis sp. IMI 364377 (assembly GCA_027946375.1). Taxonomy (NCBI): domain Eukaryota; kingdom Fungi; phylum Ascomycota; class Dothideomycetes; order Pleosporales; family Didymellaceae; genus Neodidymelliopsis; species Neodidymelliopsis sp. IMI 364377. The sequence continues at coordinate 65,881 of JAPEUT010000143.1, forward strand.
TGTCAAGTGATGAGCAGGAACACAGGGCCCGACAAGGTCTCAACCTGCAAAGAATAGAGTTGCAGGACAAGCTTGCGTCAGTTCAGACTCGCGCAGATACCCTCCAAGCAGATCTTGTCCGAGCCACAGCAGACGCAAAGGCTGCCCGCGAGGCATCGCAAACACAATCCACCGCCGAGACAAGATGCGACCACCTCTCGCGCATAGCACACCTCGAAACACGCCTCCAGGACACAGAGTTCTCACTCGAATGCGCCCAGGCCGACGTCGCTGCGAAGGCTCAGCTCTTTCAGACGAACCTCGATCTCAACGCCCACCTACGAGCACTACGCAGTGAAATGGACGAGCTCAAGCCGAGGAGGAGTTCACAGCCAACTGCAGACTCGCTGCTTCAGTCGGAGCTCGTTGCCAAAGACCGGCTCATCTCCCAGCAGATCGACGAAAGAGACAGTCTGTCAAGACAACTCAGCACAGCCGAGGGTCGCATTTCCGTTCTCGAGACTACCCTCACCACACTGCGCCAGCAGCTTGCACACGCCCATCACGAAAGCGGCAGCGCCCGCGCACAAGTCGAGCGTCTCACTGACGACCTAGAAGACGTGAACGACCGCCTTTCCGACATACGCGCCGAAGCAGACCGACGCGTTGCAGACATGGAGAAAAAGCTGGCCAGGATGAAAGACGCGAAAACCGACGCCGAGTCCAAGTTCCGAGAACTCAAATCCCAGCACGACGACCTGATCGAAGGCCACGAAGCCATGCTCGAAGACGTCCGCGACAGAGCCGAAGACGCCGTACGCAAAACCGGTACTCTACTCGCACAGGAAAAGAAAGAGAAATCGCGGCTCGCCAAAGAGCTCAAACAAACACAAAGCGAACTCGACCAACTACGTCAAGAACTCGACCACCAACCCATCTCTTCCTCCTCCTCCACCATCGCACCCCCAGACACCTCTCACAAAGACGCAGCACTAGCAGCCAAAGACACCGAACTCGCATCCCTCCGCACCCAACTCTCCACCCTCCAATCCCGTCTCTCCACCCAAGCCGCCGACCACGCATCTCTCAACGCCGCCCTCGACGCCCGCCTCTCCTCTCTCCTCTCCAAACTCATGAAAGAGCGCGCCCGCGCTGTCGTGGGCAGGAGAGACGAGATGTGGGAGGGGTGTGTGGAGGATGTAAAGAGGGAGAGAGAGGTGTTGGGGAAGGTGTTGATGCGGGAGTGGGGG
>JAPEUT010000144.1:0-67101 GCA_027946375.1 Neodidymelliopsis sp. IMI 364377
GTTCATGAGCGTGCTCGGGCGTGTCATGTCCGAGGGGTCGTCGGTGGTGTCGGTGTTGGGGGCGCGTGGGAGAGAGGAGGGTTGGTCTTCAGCGTCTTCGGCGGGGGTGGGAGCGACGTCGGTGCTGACGACCTCGCGCTCGAGGGCAAAGCGGAGAGGCGAGGCACTGAGGGCTTTTTGCGCTGCCTCAGGTGTGCGGTAGATGGCTAGGGCGACATTGTCGGCCGGGTTGTGGTACTCGTACTAGGCCGCCCGTCAGCTCAGCTCAGCTCAGCTCAGCTCAGCTCAGTGGTGTAGCAGCAGCAGTGGGCGGACAAACTCGGAGGTGCTTGTACGTGTTGATGTCGCCGAAGCGCTGCAGCAAGCGGAAGATTTCGCGGCTTTCGGACAGGTTGGCTGGTCGCGGCACGATGCGCAGATGAACGGAGCGCGAGGGCAGATTGGCGGCGGCCCTACGGACGGACATGGCGGCGGTGGTGAGAGGTGAAGACCATGCAGTCTGCGCAGTGTTGCAGCAAAAGTCCGAAAGTGGGTCGTCCAATCTACCAAGCCTCAGGATCGAATTGGAAATCCTGGGGTGCCGCATGTCACGTGCAAGGAACCACGTCTCTGGGTCGCACACTTTCAACGATGATGCATGCAGACATCACATGTTTGCCAGATACGGGGCTCGATGAATATACAATAGTTGATTGTGGTAGCCCCGAGGCCACCATAGTATGTAATTAAACGCCAGGCTCAACCCGTAGGGAGCACCGATACCGACCCATCCGAAACGCACCTGTGCAGTCCTTGCACGAATCCCATGATCCCCCCCAATTCAACGTAATCTTGGGTAGCCGCGCTATACGCAGGCTCGAGTGGTATATTGCGCCGAGAAATAGCCCCCAACGCCGTCGCAATGCTTGAAAATCAAAAGTAGGTGTGGAAAGAGGGTTATTTGGTCTTTCGCCTCTCCTTGGTGTCTTTTGTTGTGCTCGACCGCTTGCGCATGCGAACACTCTTGGCGACCCTGACACGGTCGTCGATGCGCTCTCCTGCTCGGTACAAGGGGCGCGAGAACAGGGGTTCTGTAACGCGCAGGGGACAGTCGTAGTTCATGTCGATGCCCTCGTCGTCGGCCGATTCAGCGACAGGGAGAGAGGCAGTGCGAGACGGTGGTTCGCTGACGGTGCACTGCTCTTCTTCCTGGATCATGCGGACCAGCTTCGAGATGTCCCTGGCCTGCGAGGGGCAGCACTGCAGGCGCTGGTTGGCCTGGCGCTGCATGCGCATGATGGAGGCAGAAGCACGGCAGTAGGTGGGGCGAGGAGCGTGGCTATCCAGGTGGTGGGCAGGGAAGGTGTCGGCGTCGCTGGGTGGTGTGGGTGGACCAGCAGGAAGGTCCTGCGAGCACGAGGTGCTGACTAAGAGGGCGTGGCCGCCCATGATCTGAGCGAGGTCGCCCATTGTGCAGGGCGGCGGGGTGAGGGGCCTGCTGTAGGGGTGCTGAGGCGTCGAGGGCATCGAGGTAGGCGAGCAGTTCATGAGGGCTCGCTCGGCTTCGTGGTCGGCCAGCGACGGCGAGGCGGCATCGAAGGAGAAGTCGCGGAAAAGGGTGGCCATGGCTGCTGATGGTCGTCGTTGAAGTGTTGCGGGCTGGAGGACGATCGGAGAGGGCGACAGAGGGGATCAACAGCACTTGTTCACTTGTTCACTTGTTCGGCCCCAGGGTGCGGGCGGCCATGGTATTAAGGACAAGGCGATGGCAGATGCAGCCAAGGGAACGGGCGTGCATCCGCTCGTCTGGTATGCTCATTGCTCACTACCGGCGCCCTCAACGGCCTATGACGCTCCGTGCGGTGGCGATTGGCGTCTGACTGGCTGGCCGCGCTGGGCGTCTCCACCGGCGACCCACTCGCACCGCCGTCGCTGCTTCAGCGTTCCTTCCGACCCTTTATGCGTTTGCACTCGCACGACTGGGGCGACAAACGAGAAACATCAACTGTGCCCACATAGCCCAAAGTGCCCACCCGCGCCTCCTGCAGTACGCAGGGCAGTGCTGGCCGGCTGCTGAGGCTGGCCTGGCCGAGCGTGCTGAGACTGCTGAGCGGGCGTGCTGAGCAGAGGGCAGCCCGTAGCGACCCCCTCGGCAGACACGCTACGAGAAGGCTGCGTGGAAGCGCAGATCTGGAGAGACCCACACCACTGCCATCTGCTCGTTCCTGTTCGCTCTTGTTCGCTCCTGTTCGCGCCTGCTCCCTGCTGCGCCAGCGCCCCCCACCAGTGCCTGGAGTGAATGCTGAATGGAGTCTTCCGTCTGCTGGCACGTCTGCTAAACGGCGCCGGCCCCAAACTTGGCCATCCAGACGCTCTTATTTCCATCCACATCGTCCACCTCCTCCACGCCCGTGCCCCTGCGCCGTGTCTGCGCCGTGTCTGCGCCCTGTGTGAGGCGCTCGATGCTGCCGCGCTTTTCTCGCGGCCGCCCGGATCGTCGACCTGCCAACAAACGCACGACTCGTTCGTCTCTCCCACGCGCGTGCTTCCTGACACTGCTTGACACTGCAAGTCGCTGATCCAGGCGCTGCCAGCCCGCGCCTTGGGAACAGCAGTGCGACTGCCCTTGCCCTGCGAAACCGCCGCCCCGACCTTCTGGGTAGGATTCGTCCCTTTGCATCAGCTCTGTCCTCTCGCGCCTGTCCCATCTCCCCAACCTTGCCTCTCTGGTGGATTGCCTCCCCTTTCTCGCTTTCCCAGAGCCAATCTCCCGGATCCGGTGACATTTGCTTTTTGCTCCTGGCACGTTACCCGCACTCCTCATCTCGCTTGTCGTCCTCGAAACCGGTTGCCCGACATTGCGATCCACAAGGCTTGTCCCAGAGGGCCAGGCACTCTATTTTGCACGCGTGGCTGCCAGGCGTGAGCGCCACAGCTCCCCAACTCGATTTCTGCAACGTCCAAGTCCGTCATTGGCTAGCGTCACGCTGGCCATCATGTACGAGACCTCATCTAGGGCTTCCACCAAAAGCCCCTTCTGCAGTGCTTGAACAGACCTGAAGCCACCTCCCCCCAACCCAACAGAATAGTCAGCCTGCACCACCAAATATAGTCACATTTGTTAGTCTCTACGTTCAACTTCATGCTGGAGAGCAGCAAACTTTGAGCACCGGATCCAGACCAAGCGGGTGCTGCACCTCGATGACGCACTAGAGCTTCAAGCTTCAGCCTCAGCCTCAGCGGCTTGCTTCCGCCGCATGATTCGAGACGCTGTACCACAATAATGCAACAACACACTTTCGCCATCATCCCCACCTCTGCCTTTGTTCGTCAACCCTAGGCGATCCCTGGCCGACCTCAACCTCCAATCCGCAACCGAACCCATCTATCTTTGATCCAATCATAGTCCTTAGCCCAGTTTTCTAGAAGATGACACCGCTGCACACCAAGGGTTTCAAGACCTTTGTGCCTGTCGATCACGGTATTCTGACTGGTTGGGTCAGCCGCAAAAGGTCATCATGTTCGCACCCTCATCGCTCTGCCCGTTCAGCTGGAGTGCTCTACAGCAGATGTGCGGCTGTGATCAACCGCCCTACTTGACCCTCATCGGACTCGCCGGGAACCTATCATCTCCTCGGACGTCAAATGCCTACTTGTAATGTTCGTCACACAGGATGCTAGTAGGAACTCTTCTACGGGCGAGGCTGTCTTGTCGACGAAACGTCCCCACCATTTTGGCCAACCTGCACTGCATTACTCGGCATGACTGGTCGAGTTATATTGCCACGTGATATTGAAACATGTATCCCCACATGTATCAGGATGCTGCATCGGCGCGTATCGGTTAGGGTAAGAAACATCTGGATCGCCCTTTTGCGGGGGTCCAGAGACATCGTTTCAAACAGCAGAATGGTTTGAAGGCTGTGGACGGGCTGCAAGAGAATGCTTGCCTTGAGGTGTCTGCGAGTAAACGAAGAGAGGTCCTCACTTGATCAAACACCTTCTTGTTGGTACTAACATCATCTTGTAGGGGCTGTGAGACCGACCCAATGCTCTCTTTCCACGATACACTGTAACCACGAGTACAGCACACTTACGTCGACCATGTACGTGAAAACGTGACCGTGAAGTACTGCTACAGGTGAAAGACATATCTCAAGCCGCAGCAGGCGGCATAAGGAATTCTTGGTGGTTTATCAACGACTGGCCGACCATGTCCCATAAGCCACAAAATGTATCTCCTACGTTCTGATCGATCAACTGACAGTAGCCATCTGGCCCCAGTGAATCCAATCATTGACGATGGGGACGAACCCACCTTAGTCAAGCACTTCAAACTTCTCATCCAGGAACGAGCCTTCACCTCGCCCGACAAACTTCTGAACAGTGGCCAAGAGTCCAAGTGCAAGACCTGTTCGTACACGAAAGTAGGCAGGGAACCTGTCACCAACTCATACGGCAACACTGCCATCGTCCGCACACTGACTCCCCACCGCCACCACGCCCTCCAAGTCAGCGACGAAGTAGCCTCGTTCCTCAGCCGCCCTGTCATCCACAGCACCCCCACCGAAATCTCCGCCATCGCCACATTCAGATGCCTCATGCAAGACACATCCCCCACCAGTCTACTCCGCCGCCTAGGCGACCAAGACGCCCCCAGTGTCTACCCCCTTGAGATGTTGCGCCTCCTCTAGCTCCTCAACGATATCTTCCTCCCCTGCGCACTGCATTTGGATTTCTCATTCAGCCCAGAATCCGACAGAAGCCTCGGCTCCTGTGCAACCCAAAACGGTACATCGAGCATATGGCTCGGTGCAACTAATCGCAATCTCTCCTTTGCTGCGTGCGACATCGTATCCGTACCCGGCGCGGTGGTTAACAATCTAGCGCTTGAGCGTATTGGCACCCTGCTGCATGAACTCGTGCACGCGTTCTTAGCCATCTATGTGTGTCCTGATAGTGAGTGTGCGACGATGAGGCGGGATGTGATGGATCTTGCGGGTCATGGGCGTGCATGGCAGCGTGTTGCGTGTTGGATCGAGGCGGCGAGTGAGGCGAGTATAGGGGTTAAGCTGGACTTGGGGAGGTGGGACACTGTGGTGAATCATTGGGGGCAGATGAGTAGGTGGCCGAATGGGGAGGAGGTGGAAGGGTGGGAGTTGGTTGATGGAGAGTAAACGGGGGTGAAGTGGACGGCTTTGTTCCGCGAGTGTTTGTTGAGTTTGAATATGAGTAGTGTGCTGTGTTATGGCAGATGATCAACGGTATGGAATAATTTGAACTCTGAACTATCACCACCGCGTACAATCTTTACAACTCTTCTAATTCTTCTCACTCAACCCCTTTCCCTTTCTCCCACCTACCATCCCATCTCTCTCCAACTTCCACGCCTTCTTCGCCTCTCCCCTCTCCCTCTTCAATGCCTTTCTCCTCTCCCTAAACTCTCTCTTAATCTCCTTCCACTCTCTTCCTTTCTTCTCCTTTCCCTTCCCCTTGCCCTTCCCCCTCAACTCCCTCTTCCGCGCCCTATACTCCCGCTTCAACTCGCGCCTACGAGTCTTGAAGTCGCGCTTCTGCGTGCGCCGCGTCTGTTTCCGCATGACTCGCGCTTCGGCCTCTTCTCTTTCGAGCATCGCGCGCTGGAGTGCGAGGTCTCGCTCTGCAGTTAATTCGGGGAGTGACTTTTTGCCTTTGGTGATGCCGGCTTCGAAGGTGCGGTGGATGGAGCTTAGGCGGGCTAGGTACGTGGATTGGGGGGTGTCGTGGTCGTCTTCGTCTGAGGAGGAGCTGGAGGAGGAGGAAGAGGAGATGGAGGAGTCAGAGTCAGAGTCGTAATCGTAGTCGTCGGCTTTTTGCTTGCTGATGCTGACGTGCTTCTCGGATGGTGGCTCGGGAGCTCTTTCGGATACCTTTTCAGGTGGGTAGTCGTTGGGACCCCGGCTGCTGGGAAGGACACCAGTTTCTTGTTCTGCAGTCCCAGCTGGACCCTGATAAGACGGGGGCTCATCGTATCCTGGAGGCCCACCAGCGCTCGCATTACTGGGACCGGCGGTTTGTGTGCTCTGAGCTCTTCCACTGTAGCTGGAAGCCCGCGCAGAAACATCGCGGCCAAGCTGCTGGCCCATGGCACCTGCCTGCCTTCCAAACTGCTCGCCCATGGCGCCTGCTTGTCTACCAAATTGTTCTCCCCAATTCCCCATTCTTCTTCCGAACTCTTCGCCCATCTTACCTAGGTTCTGTCCAAATGCTGCCCAGTCTTGTGATGAGCCGGACCTAGGGCCGGTGGAACGACAGGCTCCTCCGCCACGGCCCCGTCCAAACAAGCCGCGTCCTCGTCCTCCGCCAAAAGGTCCTCGACCGCCACGACCGAAAGGTCCCTGACCAGGTGCAAATGGCCCGTGAGCTTGGGGGCCGAACGGAGTCCATGGTCCTCCACGACGAGCACCTCTGCCACCAAAACCGTAATGCTGCGAGGGTCCGTTGCTCCAGTCGGGGTTGAACGGCGGGTCGGATCTTACCTCAGACTCAGGAATGGAATGCGGTGGGTCTTCGGGGTCTCCAGCACCTCTGTTTCCAGATGAAAATGATGTGTGGACGTCTCCAACCCTACCAACAGGAATATTGGTACTACTCGCAACATGCTGCACCGGCACGTGACCGTCGTATGCAGGTGCTTCCTCGTGCTCATCTACGTCATCTTGTCCATTTGCTTCGTCTCTCATGCGGTACTCCCATACCTCAGGCTCGTTGGGTCCTTCGTTAGCGGTAACGCGGTGAGCTTCTACTTGGCTGGCGTCCAGAGAAGCGACACCATTACGTGCGTCACTCAAGGCGAAGTCGTATGATGGCGGTAGGTCTTCGTATTGTGGGCCGCCTGGGCTGTGAACAGGTGTTGGCTCAAACTCGGTCTCAGAGTCGTCTGCTATTGAGGTCGAGCGTGGTGTGTATGGGGGGTTGGGTGGCGATGTTAATGTCGATTGCGGGGCATTGGTAAGTGATTGTTTATCTGCCATACTGAACTATCACGTTCGAAGTTTTTACTGAAAATGGGTGTTTGAGGTTGACTGTTGTGACAAGCCAAGAGATATACGTTGGTTTAAAGCTTGAGTGGAGGGCTCCACTTCGAATGATGCTGGGGCGCAGCGCCCGGGCTGAGTTCGTCTTTTGTGGTTGCCTGACAGCCTTCTTGCACCACCCAATCGCATCTCTTGCGCCACGCGTCTTACGGTCGCAACACCCACCGAATGAAGAAAGAGGTGTGATCCAGTTTGTAAGATTACAGCAGGCTATGATGAGGGATCCGGGTTTTCATTTTGAAGGAGATATCATCGTGACAGCTGAGTGAGTGCGGGCTACTACCTGTCTTTCATCGTTACCCTAAGCAGTATGGCAGTTGGACCTTCGGTCTTTGTGTCGATGTTTGTCAGGATGGAACTCGATGCTCGTTGTTTGGCAAGCAACTCTTTCGTGCTATTTTGGGGCCAAAGTGGTAGATTTAGAGCTGTTAAGAGCTGATCCCGAGTCCTGTTTACTCTCGGATTGTCGCTGTGACAATCGTCAATGGAAAAGAATTTCGTCAGCCACATCGAGTAGAAGGTACAGAGCGCCTCAATGCGACAGTGACGGTTTCCAGTGAACAATTATACGTTGATCAAATGGCAGCGTACAATAGAGAGGGATTGTTGGTCTTGTAGCTTTCGAATACCTGTACGAAAAGTTTGATGTCACTGAGCTTAACAGAAAATCAAACATAGCTTGTTTCTAGACTGTACTGATAAAGACAGTCTTTTTTTTCAGTGTTCCATAAGTCAGGATAGTTTTGCATGTTGTCGACAGCTGCAGTCGACTGAACCACAATATGTGCAAAGACGACCAATGGAGATTGTGGGGCTTGAAGATGACGTCGTTACCACAACGCACCCCGTACAGCTATCTATACGCATGTTCGTCGACCCCAAGAGCATACACGAGATGGGATTCATGGCCCGGGTCAAAGTTTATCAAATCTGCTTACCCCTATGGTCGCCAACGTTGGTGGGGTGGTGTGAACCTGACGCTCAATGTTGATCCTGTGAGCTTCGACCAATCAGGTATGTACCACCTCAAATGGAAGACGAGAGCCTCAACTCGAACATTCTTTCACTACACAACCTCCAAACATTGAAATACACCAAGTCGCTGGCTGCCCAGTAGCGGCATGCTCATTCTGCGTTACAATTCTACAGCATCGACGACATTATCTGACTCTGTTCATCGATAATGGCAGCTCAGAGGCTGCATGGCTCTTGCAGCTGTGGACGTTACCGCCATACTGTTGACCTGCCCTCGCAGCACACTGGGCGAGCCGAACTTCGGTACGACAATTCCTCTGCGTCACGTATGTGTGCAAACTCCTCACCTTGGAGACTGGCGCGAGCTTGCTGGCGTCACGTCATAGCTCCACCTACCAAGACCAGAGGCTGACAACTACGCAGGCCAACACTCCGGCAACCCGTTGACCGTCTGGCTTCGCGTACCATTGCCATGGTATACCTCTGCGACCTTTGCCCAGTTCCCTGATGAGACGCACTCGAGCATCCAGCGCACTTATGTTTCGCCAACAACGTCTAATAAGTTCTGCGGATATTGCGGCACCCAGCTTTCATCCTGGAACGAGCGCACGCGCGATGACGCCGAACACATCTGCCTGCCGGTAGGCAGTCTGTTGGACGAGGACCAGGAAATACTGAACGAATTGGGTTTCTTCACTGGCGAAAGCAGCGACGAGGAGACCAGCGTCGCCGAACCATTGCGTACAAATCCTACACGATCAATTGTGCGGTCTGAGCCACAGGCTCGTGGTGCTCCATGGTTCGAGGAGATAGTGCGCAACACACGTCTGGGTCGCCTAAGACAGCAGCGCGGCGGACACTTGGACAGTGGTGTTCACGTGGAGTGGGAAGTCACTGAGTGGACTGAAGGTGATGATGATGGTGATAGTGGCAGCATCACGCCAAGCAAAAGAAAGATTGGCGACCTTGAGGTTGAAGACACCGAGATGCGGTCTGCCTGAGGTCTGTTCTAACAGACTATGTTTGTCACGATTGTAACAAAATAAGGAGCTTATGCATAGGTACGACGACAACACGAAGTCAAAGAACGAGGTGAATTTAGACAGCATCGCAGACACAACAACAGCCTCGGGGCAATACCAGGATAATAATGGAAGAATATAACAATATATACAGCGTGGCTAGCTACTGGGCTGTGTTTACCTTGTCCGACCAACGAGTGAGAGGCGCGAATGCTTTCGCCTTGAAACCCATTTGCAGAACATCACCGACCAATGATCAGGAAAACTCCGTGGTGCTGCTGCAGCCTTCCCAACTGCTATGCCTCATTCAGGCGAGTGTGATCTGATAGCAACGGTCTCAGCGAATCAAAAAATGCGGAGATATTCTGCACGCCGAGTAGATAGGCGTGGGGGTCTCATCAGCCGTTCAGCTTTGCCCGACGCGTAAGAGACCTTGGCTTGCGGGAGTACGGGAGCCATCTCCACCGACTCCATCTTGACCGTCAGAAAGATAAAACCAGGATTATCTCTCCGGAACCTAATCTTGTCTCAACGACATTGCAATCTGATTTCGAAATACCCTCGAAGTTGTATAGGTGTCGAATGTACGAGGCAAGAGATGCATCGGCAACCGGGTCAGACTGGACTAGCGTCACTCTGTGCCTGCACCTGCATTGTTTCTGCACAGGGATCCTATCTTGTATCTTGGCGCGTTGACCCGGACGACAAGCGCAAATGATCATTCGTTTCTCCAATCCTCGTCCGCTGCAATGGAGGCGGCAAGCCTTAGGGCCAAAGTGCTCCCGCTGATCGAACGTGGTGGTGATGTTTCCGTACCTTATCTATGGCGTCGCTTAGCATCATGGCTTACGATGTCACCATCTTGAGATAGGCGTCCAAGCAGTCGGTACTTATGCAAGAGGTGTTAAGAAGCAGATGCAGGGCGAGGAGATTATCTGCCCAGGTTGCTGCCGTGTGTTTCATCCTCACAGCGCCGGTATCTGTTCTGCACATGCATCTGCGTGGAAAGTTCTTTCCATCATCCTCCAGTATTCTTGGTTTGATCTGCAATCGGTCTTTCTTTTTCAACCCGAGCACGACATCCTGACGTGCTATTTAGCTGTTCTTTTGCTAGCAGTTAATTTCCGATACGATAGCCGCTGAACTCTACGAGAGGTGACGTTCTCGACTATGGCTCACGATAAGGATGAGAAACCCCGTCTTGAGGCTCAGGACGACACAATTGGCGTTGGCGAGGTGTTCAATGCTTCGGGTCACAAGCAGGAGCTTGAGCGTCAATTCAGCCTTCTGTCTATCTGCTCTATCGGCATCACTACCGGTAACGTCTGGGCAGCGCTTGGAGGCTCCATTGTGAGCCACCCTTTCAATTCCCACGTAAAGAAAATGCTTTAGAAATTCTAACGCCGCAAAGGTCATCGCGCTTTACAATGGCGGTCCACCTGGTGTCATCTATGCTTTCATAGCCATATCATGCTTCTACTTCATGATTGCAGCCTGTATTGCTGAGATGGCTTCTGCCATACCTTCGTCGGCCGGCGTGTACCATTGGGCCAGTATCACTGGGGGCAAGACATATGGTCGAGTGCTCGGCTACTTTGCTGGCTGGTACGTCGATGCACACGCATAGCACCGCTCCCTTCAACATGAGTATCATCACCACAGGATTCGCTGACGTTCACCATAGGTGGAACTTCTTCGGCTGGCTCTTTGGCACCGCATCCATGACTTCTATCCTTGCCAACCAAGTCATCAGCATGTACGGTCTCTTCCACCCAGGCTATGCATACGAACGGTGGCACGTCTTTATCGTGTACCTCATCTATACTTGGGTGGCTTGCTTTCTCGTCATGTATGCCAACCGCGCCTTGCCAGCGCTCACCAATGTGGGTCTGTTCTTGATCTTGGCGGGCTGCTTCGTGACTATTATGGTGTGTGCTATTATGCCCTCAAGAACAGGCAAGGGCTACGCAAGTCAATCGTTTGTGTGGAAAGAATGGCAGAACCAGACCGGCTGGACCAGCGATGGATTTGTCTTTTGTGCTGGTATGCTGAACGGAGCGTACGCTGTTGGTACACCGTAAGCACTTGTTCACACTCAGCTCACTACTATACTGATAGCTTCCAGTGACTGCGTCTCCCACCTTGCAGAAGAAGTCCCCAAACCACGCGTCAATGTCCCCAAAGCCATTCTCGCGCAATACATCGTCGGCTTCATCACTGCCTTCCTCTATGTAATCACCATCTTCTACGCAGTTAACGATCTCGACTCCCTTTTCAACAATCCCTGGCCCTTCCCCCTCGCCGAGCTCTACCGCCAAGCTACCAACAGCACCGCAGGCTCTCTCGGTCTCCTCATCGTCATCCATCTTCCCACCTTCTGCACCAGCTTTGGCACCTACATCACCACAGGACGCATGCTGTGGACACTGGGCCGCGACAACGCAACGCCCTTCTCCAACTGGATCGGCGTCGTGCACGAGAAGCACCAGAACCCCTTCAACGCGACGCTTGCGTGTGGTGTCATCAACTCGGTGCTCGGTGCCATCTATGTCGGCAACTCCACGGCGTTTGCTGCGTTCGTCGGCTCCTTCATCGTAATGAGCTCGTGCTCCTACCTCGCTTTCATCCTGCCTAACATCCTATCCCGTCGCCGCCACGTCATCCGCGGCCCCTTCACAATGCCCGCTCCAGTGTTCTACATCGTATCAACAATCGCAAGCGGGTACATGCTCGTCTGGATCGTCATCTATTGCTTCCCCTACGCCGTTCCCTTCGACGCAACCAGCATGAACTATTCGTGTGTCATTGTTGGCGGACTGACCATTTTCGTCGCCGCGTGGTACGCGGTGATCAGGAAGCGCGGGTATGAGGGTCCGCGGGCCATGCTGGAAGAATTGGAGAAGAGATTGGCGGGTGGTGAGAATGTGATTGCGGGAAATGGGAGTATTGTTTCTACTGAGGGGAGGGCGCTGAAGGATGAGCTGTAGCAAAGAATCAGGGTTGTGGGGGGAGTGGAGTATATTGCGTTGGAAGATTTGGGGGAGGATGACATGAGCAAAGAAGTGGATGGGGGATTTTGATGGTATTATGGCATTTATAAGATTTCAACGACCACAGTTCGTCGTTTTGACGCTGGAATCGTTATGATGTTGCATCTCTCAACTCCATTGAAAAAGACTGTCCGCCATATGTAATTGCAGCTACACATGCATGTGCACCATTTCAATCCAGCTCAGCGATAGCTAGGTTCCTGGTTCGAGAAGCCATACAGACTTCTTCTTTCGTCCACCACTCGTCCTCTTTTCTACGCACCTTCTACCAGGACTTCATTCTCACTCAGTAAGGTTCTCACACCACTCAGCCACATCAACATATGATCTCCTCCTCTTCACGCCTTTCTCCACTTGCCTCTCTGCCTTCTTCGCAGCCTTCTTCTCGGCTTTCCTCCGAGCTTTCCTCTCCGCTCTCCTCGCCGCTTCTTCTTCCTACCCTACCTCCTGCTTCTCCGCCTGCTCTATTGCTACCATCTGCTCCTCACAATGATTCTCATCTTCGTTTCTACCTTCCAGCTTCTCATATTCCTCCCAACTCATGCGATAAAAACTCGTATCCAGCAACTCGCGCTCCCCGGATACGGCCCACATGAATGGTACGTAGGCTTTCGCGCGGCGCCAGAAGGTGATGCGCTTGCGTGCTGTTTCTGCAGTGGTGTGCAGGGGGTGAGGATGGTGGTGGGTGGGCGGCTGCCTGGGGAGAGGGGAGGAAAGAGGGGGGTCGAATGGAGAAGGAGATGGCGAGAGGGAAGGGGAGAGTATGGTGGTAACGAGAGGATGAATACTTACGTGAGGATTGGGATCTGAGATGCGACGACGCTTTGCAGGTGGTGTTGGAGATGTCGTGTCTGAATTTGTTGTCGGGAGATTGGGCGTGATGTCGAGGGATTGTGGAAGGGAGCGGCCGTCTTCTGATGGACTGGAAGGTGAGGGTTCCTCCTCGTCTGTGTCCATGTCGCGCAGTAAGTCGTAGGGGTTGCTTCTGTCCCAGTAGACTTTAGGTTTTGGTCTCAATGTCACACCTTCCATACCCAAGAGTGTGGGCTCGTCGAAGTCTGAGGTGGCGCAATCTGTGTCTTCAATCGAGGCGACCCCCATATCGACGTCTTCTTGTTGGTCGGTGGGCGAGCTGGTGGCGTGGACTGTGTATGTCGTGTCCTTAGTGTGCTGATGTTAAATGAGATACATCTAGCACATACCCTCTCGCAAATCTGGGTCATGTTCGCGATTGACTTGCAGCTTGACTGCCTCCTCAGTATCGTGACCAGAATCCACTTCGACGTCTCGATAGCCTGGCACGCGACTGCACTCAATCTCCACCTCCTGCCATAGCTCAAAGGCCTTCTCAAGTTGGATACTCCAGCGTGCCTTCCTGGCGCCTTCTTCCTGCAACGCCTCGAGCTGAGAAAGTTGTCGATGCAGGCCAATCTTCGCGATCCTCCACCGTCTCATCAAATCTTTATGGAGGTCTTTCTCTCGACCATAGCCGAGTCGTTCGTTCAGGGCAGCATCTCTGGAGACAAAGATGCCACCCCGGCGCTCTAGGGCGGCTTGTAGTTCTGTGATGTCGTAGATGTAGTGCCGAATGAGGCACGAGGGACAGCTCTTGATGTCGAGGGCAACGAGGTTTTTGCGAAGAGTTGGGAAGACGGGGTGCTTGCAGGTTTTCTGCGTCATGTTGTGATAAGGTATTGGAGAAATGTGTCTGTTTCCTTTGCTGCCGATAGCCAGGAGTGAAAGTCAAGGTGATTAGGGCTAATCGGCTAATTGTGCTTGAACAAGCAAACGCAAAACTCTTCAGTGACGCGAGGTTCATGGTGAACTCTCCTTGCGCTTTCACCTTCACCTACAGTGGCGACCAGATGCAATATGGACATTCTATAGGTATTGTGCATTCAGCTATAGATCGCATCTTACGCACAGAGACTGTGCTGTAGTCTCTATAGCAATACATGAGGTCTTTGGTAACTGAGGGAGCATACAAGAAAGCCTGACTTTGTCTCTGTGAGCGTACAGGTCTGTTAAAGGCTACAATCTATGTCTAGGCTATAAGAGTAGTGTCAATTTTCCTCTGAAGGCCTCCAGACTGTGGCTAAAGGTGGTAGAAATGGCGACAGCTGGCTACTATTACAGTGATGTCGGTCGGTGATGGTGGTGTGGTGTTGCAACGGCGCCGATCGGAGTTCGGGCGGAGCGAACGATGACGTTTTTCTTGGCTCTAGCGACGGAGCTTCTTCGAGCTGGTCGGCACGATAACGCAGGCTTCTCTTTCTGCTTACGCCTTCCATTGCACCTCTCTCCCCCATCCCATCCCATCAATTCGTCTCGCCATGTTCGCCAGACAGTTTTTCCGCCCGGCCAGGCAGCTGCAGCAGGTGCGCCTTCCTCCAACACCACATTTGCAGTCGAGTGTGCCATGCCAGAAGAATACTGAAGCTGACAAACCACAGCACGTCCGCCGCTATGCATCCGAGGCGCCCGCCGCCAAGGGCAACAACAGCGTCCTGTACACGGGTATTGGTGCCGCTGGTCTTTCAGGAGCCTACCTCTACTTGAGGGGCGGCGACTCGCCGTCAGGGCAGCAGGGCAACGCGCCGCCCTCGGCTGAGGAGAGCAAGATCCCCGCCACCACGGGCGAGGTCAAGAAGGCCTTCACCGGCGGCGACCAGGGCTTCCTGTCGCTGGTCCTCGAGAAGTCGGAGATTGTCAACCACAACACCAAGAAGCTCACCTTCAAGCTGCCCGAGGAGGACCAGGAGAGCGGTCTGCCTGTTGCCTGTACGCCCGTCTTCTACTAAATCCTATTGAAGTCCTGCTAATTCTCTACAGCTGCCGTCATTACAAAGTACAAGGGCCCCGAGATGAAGAAGCCCGTCATTCGCCCCTACACCCCCATCAGCGACGTCGACCAGAAGGGCACTGTCGACTTCATCATCAAGAAGTACCCCGATGGCCCCATGTCCGAGCACATGCACAACCTCGAGCCCGGGCAGCGCCTCGACATCAAGGGCCCCATCCCAAAATACCAGTGGTCAGCTAACAAACATGAGCACATTGCTCTGATTGCTGGTGGCACCGGTATCACCCCCATGTGGCAGACAGCCCGCGCCATCTTCAAGAACCCCGAGGACAAGACCAAGGTTACCCTCGTCTTCGGCAACGTCTCGGAAGAGGACATCCTGCTGAAGCGCGAGTTCGAGGAGCTTGAGAACACATACCCCCAGCGCTTCCGCGCCTTCTACGTCCTCGACAACCCTCCCGAGCAGTGGCAGGGCGGCAAGGGCTTCGTTACCAAGGAGCTCCTGAAGACTGTGCTCCCGGAGCCCAAGGAGGGCGAGAAGATCAAGATCTTCGTCTGCGGTCCTCCTGGCCTGTATAAGGCCATCAGCGGTGGCAAGAAGAGCCCCCAAGACCAGGGCGAGCTCGAGGGCTACCTCAAGGAGCTCGGTTACAGCAAGGACCAGGTCTACAAGTTCTAGATCACGGAAAGGACTGGGCTGTACGATATAATACGTCTGCTAGATATAGATTCCCACAAGCAAGCGAGCGAGCAATTTCGCAATCACTTCTGACGTATCGTGCCACGTGACGTCTTGTTATACGAAGAAGCTCGTTCTTTGTTGATCGAATACCTCCTAAGTACACCAGAACACTCTGTGCGCTCCACACACGCAACACTGCTACTAGTCACTTGACGGTACCTAGTAACAAGAGAACACGTTTCTACTACTAGTTTGTATGAATCTAAACATGGCTGAAGCCCTCCTACATCCATGGACACACAGGCATTCAAAAAATCCGAGCTCTCCACGCACGTAATCTATGGATTGAAAAAAAGCGTACGAGGGTTACCATGGCTATGCATTAAAATTAGAATGTCCGTAACGCTATCGTCCGTAACAATATCGTAAACATTACACAATCATAACATCGTATCATATCACATCATATCATCCATCATTTCCCTCTCCGCACCAACCCACCTCACCATCTCAATACCCCCTCGCTCTCTGATCTCTCTCAATCATCCCCAAAACACCCACTCCGAGATTCAACCCCCCATTCCCCGCTTGCATGCTATCCTTTCTCTCCATTCCGTTCACGCCCACGCCACTACCCACTCCCACTCCCACTCCTACTCCGACTCCGACACCAGACCCAATGCCAACACCCACCAGGCTGGCAAGGTTCACGGCCCCGGAACTGGTGTCTTCGTGGAAAGGGGAGGCGAGATTCCATAGTGTCCCGGGGTTGAGGTTTGCGGAGGAGGAGTGGAGGGAGGGGTGGCCAATCAGGTCGTCAGTGGGGTAGGTGGAGAGGGGGTGGTGTTGCGGATGATGTTGTTGTTGTTGGTGTTGGTGTTGGTGTTGGTGTTGGTGTTGGTGTTGGTGTTGGTGTTGGTGTTGCTGGTGGTGATGCACATGTGCATGATTCTGTTGCTGATGATGATGGTGATGATTATGTTGCTGCTGGCGAGTCCAAGGCGAATGATACGTCTCTGCTGCATTCTCTAGTGATGAGATAAGCGCTGCGTTGTGGTTCCATGACGGAACGGGTTTGGTCGAATGGTAGGACTGTACTTGTGAGAGACTGGGGTCTTGCATGCTGGCAGAGTTGCTCACGCCAATCTGTGCGATGTCGTTGGGATTTAGCCCCATGTCGAGGAGTGATTGGTGGTCGAGCCCCGCTAGAGCGTTGAGGCTCGATAAGTCGTTGCTCTGAGAGGCAGGGTAGGCGTCGTATTGTGCCATGATGGCAGGGGAGAAGGCTCCAGATATGTCGATTCGGCCGCCGGTGAAGTCGAAGTCGTTTGCATCGAAGCCGGAGGCTGTGTCTTGGGAATGGGAGAGGTTAGGGATCGAAGCGAAAGAGTGGTCTGTTGCTGTGCTCGGTGCAGCAGATGCGCTTGGTTGGTCTAGGTCTGGTGCGCTGCACGGCCAGGTGGTCAAGGTATCGATGTGGAGCTGAGGGGGTTGAGCGTGATAGGGTTGGACCGCGTAGGCTTGGTGAAGGAGTTGTTGATTGAGAGATGAGGGTTGGTGATAGAGCGTGTTGGAGGGATGTTGATGTTGGGATTGCGAGGGTGCAATATCAATAAGTTCTTCCGACATGTCGTCGACTGGCGACGAATCGCTCCATTCCTGCTTCAGTCCGCTTTGAGGGGCACCAAAGGACACGGCGCGCCATTTCATGACGCCTACTTCAGCAGAGTCGCGGGTTTGTCGGAACCTCCAGAGGATAGTGAGGACGCATTCGGCTTCGCCGTTGGGCTTGACGCCGTAGACATCTTGTGTTGCTGTCAACTTCATCAGGGAGCGCCCGACTAGATTCTCATCTTTGTGGCGCAGACTCTGATATTTCGACATGCGGTTGACCCAAAATCGGGAGCCAAAGGCGAGGCGCAATCGGCCGCTGCATCCGTGTGGGTCGGGTGTATACTCGCATGAGGTGCGATGTTCTTTCAGATCGTGGTTATGTAGTCCATCAAATTGCGGCTCGGCGTCCATTTTGCCTTCGTCGTAAAAACGCGTAGTGCAGACCAGAGATTCATACGATCGCAAGTCTCGCTGTGAATGCAGATCAAAGGCAATCGAAAGGTGGGCGTTTGGTCGCGTTTCGGTCATAACTTTGATAGAAGCATCGCAAACTAGTACCTTTTGTTGCTTTTTCGTCCATTCTTCCGTCTGCTTTTGTAAGAAAACAAATTCGGGATACTGTCGGTGCCATGTCGAGTTATCTGCCACATTCAAGTCTTGCAGCCTTCCCGTTGACGATAATTGGGTGAAGTCGTGTACTGGCTGGCCCTCGTCCTCAACCATCATAGTAAAGTCCGTAACGGCGTAGGGCGACATCTCAGACGCCCCGTGCAAGCCCAACCCGAGAGGCGACTGCATCGAGCCATGTCCTGACCAGAAAGGCGCTGAGGCGCTATATTCGTACTTCGATCCATTGCCCACGCGCTGCTGCGCATGGTGGCGTCCGCCCAAGTGTGACAGGTGATACGAGTTCGCGGCCTCCCTCCCGCGGTGGCGTTTCTTGTCGTCGTCCTTTGTTGCCATATATACGAGCACTGTCGCGTGGTGTGTCAGCCTCTTTCACGAGTCAGGCCATCCCTAGCAACAACAGCACTTCCAGACGATGCGGGAGATCGATGTGTTCTGGAAGGCTATGTAGATGCATGAATAAGCAACTATTACTCACCACCAGACTGATCTTTCAGATGCTGTTTGAGTACCTGAAGATGACTCGACACCTGTTTGCGATCTCTTCGAATTCCCGTGTCGCGATAGATCGAGTCTTGGATAAGTTCGTTTCGGCCACGCAGAGCACCATCTAGCATATACTTCTTGCGGCCCATGGGGGGCCAGCGAATGAGAGCTATTGTAGTGGTCAGCCACAAATGTCGAGAAAGTGACCACTTCGAGTATCGACAGGCTTCCACTCACCTCTCCAGAACGCATGCTCCAGGAACTCGGGCCATACACTCTTCTCTGGGCTCTTGTTGTCTTTCTCCACCTTCATCTTTGCTTCTCTTGCCTCCCTCGCGATGAACTCTTGTGGTGTCAAAACTGGCTGTTTCTCCCTGTATTTCTGGTACTTGTCGGATCGTTGCAACAGTCGATACAGTCGTCCCAATTCTAGCTTGATTTGCTTCTCGGGCCTCTCCACCCCACACCCTGCCAACCCAATGTGTTGTGCATGTAGGCTGCCTGTAAAGTAGTTCCCTGCTGCTGTGGTTTGTTGAGGATAGATGTTTTCGGTTGGGCTTGGACTCCGAGATATTTTTTGTGATGGATGTTGGGTGTTTGTGATGGGTGATGCCGTGCCATCATGCGGCCAGTTGGCAGATCGTTCTTGCAGGGCGCCTCGATGCTGTGATGATGAGCCATCGAGCGGTGTTCCAGCTGATGGAGTATTCAAGGCTGAGCCGTTGGCGGGTAGCATGCATGAACGGTGGTGTTGGAGTTCCATAGTATTGTTGGTATGTGAAGAAGCTAAAGAATGAATGTGAATAGGGTAAGAATGATGACTATGCGTATCTCAGGCAGAAATGGAAGGAACGTCAGGCAGTTGGAGCAAAGAGTGACTGTGGATTGCGAAAAAGAAAGAGAGAATGCGTTTCGAGTATGTGGCAAAGGTATGTAGACACTGATCAATGATATAAGAGGGTACCCCGACAGTCGACCCTCAGCAAAGAAGGCCGCTTGGCAGAACGAACTGGATTTGCGGTGCACCCAAGGGAAGCCGTCTGACAGGTACGATAGGGTTCGGCTATACTTGATGTGGATGCAAGATCGGTCACCAAGGTAGTATCCCGATGACCATAAAATTAGGCTAACACGCTACCTACAGGCGTCATGGTCGCCCACATATCGCTATTTCGCTTGTTGCCCAAGTAATTCCATGCTTCGCGATTTCTTAGTCTGTTGGAATGGTAAATATTGCCTGGTTAGCAGTGGGAGCAAGGGCATCAGGTAATTGCCGACTGATCAACCGTCATCTGATTGGACGTGTGCGAGGGAGAACTCGGTTTGGAATGCTCTGAGCAAGAATGAATGTCAGTGGTCAACAACAGATTACATGAGTCGAGTTGGTATGATCGACAACCGTCTCGTCTGTGGCTGCCTTGCTCGTTGTGTCTCAGTATAACTGAAACCTGGTGTGGTGGCCATGCCCATTGACCCAGGTCTCTGTGGGTGAATCCTGTCGCGGCTACAGTAGCGGTGACTTACATGAAGAAGCCGTGTGCAAGGTGTGACCTAGCCCGCTTCCAGTGCACCGCGGGGTCTTTGCGAAGGGCGGGCCTCGCTTTTCTGGCCGGGAAAGCAAGGGATAGCGTTAGGGACGACACAGCCTGATGGTGTCGCGCAAAGTTTGTAATTTACTCCTACCAGAGTACGCACGCGCTCGCGCTCATTCATCTAGCTCGTCGTGGCCTGCAACGTTAAATTTCTGTCGGCCGCCTGCCGTAAGGCGTTGAAGGGCGACCTTATTGGCCTGTGCGCCCATCTTCTGCTGCATCTTCTCCAGCTCCTTCTCTGGGTCGTCTGATTCGGTCTCTGCAAAAGCAAGAACCAATCGTCGACCGAGAAGATGTGTGTTCTTCAGGGCGTTCATGGCGTTAACGGCGTCGCGTTTTGTGGTGAACTCAGCGAAACCAAAACCACGCGAGGACGAATCAAACTTCTTGGGCACCCTGACCGACCGAAGCTGGCCGTAAGGGGTGAACAAGGCCCGCACTTCCTTCTTGCTCGCTTCAAAGGGCAAGTTCTTAATAAGAATCTTGGTGCTCGCTGCCTTCTTTGCAGCGTCTTCTTTGCGACGCTCCTCTGCTGCATCTGCACCCTTGTGCGATGCCTTAATTTGCAACTTGTGGCCTTCCAGGTCATGGCCATCCAAAGTTCGAAGTGCAGCTGCCGCCGCATCTGGGCTCTCAAATTCAACGAAACCGAAGCCCATTGAGAGCACGCCCCTCTTCGGATCGATCTTCGTCTTGACTCGAGCGCTACGGAAACCAGATAGCGGCTTGAATGTTTCTGTGAGACGCTCCGTCGTAGTAGAAAAGTTCAAGTTCCGGACGTATAAGGTGGCAGTGTTTGATGCATCAGGTTCAGGCGCCTCTTCAAGCAAGTCTGTTGCAGTGAGCTTGGCATCCGGATTGTTGGTGGATGCTGCCTGGACCACGGGTGCAACGAAACCCTCTTTGAAAAGCTCTTTCGGTGCCTTCTCAAGGTACAGGATGGAGTCCTTCATCTTGCGATAAGACAGAGCCATGAAAGCGGTCTTCGCCTCTGCAGCATTCGAGTACTCCACAATGGCCGTCATGCCTGTTGGGGGCATGAGGAACTTTGTGACTTTGCCATGCTCCTCAAAGGTCTTACGCAGTTCGTCTGGTGTAACAGAGTGTGGTACGTTCTTCACCAGGATGGCAGTGTCACCTTTGGCGCTGCTCTTGAAAGCTTCAAGGTCCACTCCGTGTTGAGCGAAGTAGTTCTTGGTCTCTTGAATGATATGCGTCTCGGCGTGAGCCTGCTTGACTGCAGCGTCAGATGACGTTGGGTCAAGCAGTTCAGCTTTGCTGATTCCCATACGGCTTGCAAGAGTAGACATGACCGCATCTGCGTTAAGATAGAGGGAGTTCCAGTTGAAAGTAGCCTTGACGCTGTCTTGCTTTCGTCGTATCTCCTTTTGTTTCTTCAGTGGCAGCTTGGAAATCTCAAACTCGTCAAGTTTAGTATCCTTCTTTGCCTTCGCTGAGATGATATGCAAGAGACGGCCCTGGAAGATGGTGCTATCATTCTCATTGAATGCTTCCACGGCATTCTCGGGTTCCTTAAATTGCACAAATGCGAAACCCTTGCCTTTACCATCGCTCTTCTTCAGCGGTACGTGAACCTGGTTCTGTCAGTGCTGATTCGAAAACAAAACGTTCAGACTCAAAAGACAAAGCTCGCTAGTATCAGATAAGAGAGACATCTACTAAAATACTCTCACAAGGTGACCTCATATGCATTGCATCAGTTGTCCCTATCTTGACATTCATCCTAAAGCGAATGGTGTAGAAAAAGGAAAAAAGTGGGGTAGACTTACTTCGTCGAGAGATCCATACTTTGAAAAATGAGTCCGAATCTCATCTTCAGCAACTTCAAAGTGTAAGTTGCGGAGGTACAGTCGCCCAGTTTCACGGATCTTGTCTTCTTCCGATGGTGCTGCATCGACTACGGGTGTGTCGACAGGCTGTGTGGGCTCAGGCTGCTGCTGTTCGACGGCCACTGGCGAGTCACGTTTCTCGGCGGCAGGTTTTGTTGGAGCCGAAGCAGGAACCACGGGCACATCATCATCTTCAACGAGGTCGAGGAGTCTGTTCGTCCGTGATCGTAGCCAATCGTCGTCGGTGGTGAGTCCTTGATCAGCTGCAGCTGTAGTAGGGGCATCATGCACTGTGGCGCCCACGTCTTGCATAGAAGTGTCTTCAACAGCCTTCACCGGCTCGACAATTGGTGTAGGTTGGGCCTCTGCCTCTGTCTCCTGTGGTGCATCAGCCGTCTTTGGCTTCTTCGTGATAACTTGGTAGTCATCGTCACTCTCGTCTGCGGGCACAACGACATCTTGAATGGGTTGTCCGAGCGCTGCCGAGTTGCCAGCCGCCGCTTGTGCGTCGCCATCTGTCCAGATGTTGGTCTTGGACGGTGGTTGGTACACCTCGAGGAACTCCTTCAACTTGGGGTCTTGCTCAGCCTCCTCTCGTTTGCGCTTCAGGACGTTGTCCTCCTTTGGCGGCGGGAAGTAGTCGTCACTCTTGGGCGCGGCCTTCTCAACCTTGATCTGTCTTCGTGACTTGGGGAGCAACTCGTCGGAGATCTGCCACACCTGTTAGCCCTACTCATGCTGTAATGTCCAACACTGGTCACGTACCGGGCGCGCAACCTCGACGAAAATCTTGGTCATCTTGATGAAGGTCTTGTTGAAATACTTGACAGCCTTTGCGGCGTCCTCCGGTGTCTTGTAGCCGACATAGCCAATGCGGCGATGTGGGAAGAATTTCACATCTGTGACGGGGAATTTGGCAAAATGCTTGCGCACATCGTCTTCAGTGAATTTGGGCGGCAGTCCGCGCACAAAGATACGTGACGACTCCATGGTGCGAGAGTGAAGAGGTGAGCTGTGGCCTGCTCCAATGAAAGTGGTACGCAAAAGGCGAAGTGAGCGTGGTAAGAAAAGCAGTCGGCAGAAACAGAAATGTTCGACAAATTTTAGCGTCATTGCGCGCTAGCGCTCCGATAGGCCGACCGCCCGGTTAGTGGCTCCTGCGGTTTAGCACAGGCCAGCCGCTGCTCAAACATTGACCACACTCTCAAGCACTACGACAACGACAAAGCCCCATCCAAGCAATCACCTACAAACGACCATCGACTCGGCTTTTTAAATAGACTGAATTATACGTGACACTTTCAATAACGGCAAGATGGCGAGCGAGAAGTCTGATATCAACAAGCAGGAGGGTAAGGCCCCTATGTACACATCTCGGCTGTCACTCAGGCGCAAGCTAACACTGGCAACAGCGCAGATCAAGTCTGCTGACATGGTACTCAATATATCCCAATCATGCAGGATACTCTCTAACCATGTGTGACAGAGCGAGGAAATGCAGAATGAGGCTATTGAAGTTGGTGAGCAGCCATGGCCACAGATGCGGCTGACTGAAACGCTGACACCTTGGTAGCACAGCAAGCAATGGAGCAATTCACCATCGAGAAGGTGAGCTTGCGTTGAATCCGACAACCAGAGCACCACGAGACTAACCGGCTCGCCAAGGACATTGCGCAGTTCATCAAGAAAGAAGTAAGTGTTTAGCATTGCTGAATGTCACAAGCACGTGCTGACTTGAAGATAGTTCGATAACCGCAAGGGAGCCACCTGGCACTGCATCGTCGGCAGGAACTTTGGCAGTTTCGTCACTCACGGTGCGTTTGACGAGCATTACCACAATTCAGTCCTCACCTAACAGCTTGTAGAAACGAAGCACTTCATCTACTTTTATCTGGGACACTGCGCCATCCTCCTTTTCAAGACCCAGTAAGGACGTGTGACTGGATTCGAGTATTGTTTACTATCTGGAGTTACTGTCTGCTTCTGTTTAAACGGCACTTGCTGGTTGTTGGAGAGCACATTTCACACCTCAACCCGGGTTCCAGGGTAGCTAGCACGATCTCATCGAGCGGCGCGTCACTCAGATGCATGCCTCGCGATCATGTCACCAAGAGTCTGAGTCTTTTGTTGTCCGTTCATGTAGCGATGTCGCCGATGCGAGGAGCGTTTCACGGAGTCCGACAGGATGGGAGCTTTGTCTGGGTACCACGATCATCACGAGTCTTCTTTCAAATTTGGCATTAGAGGCAAAGTGACAAACAGACCAAGCAAACACACACGTTCAATCTTTCCATTGTCAAAGCGTCAAGTAGGTTCGAGGTGCGCAACCATTCCGGTGATATGTGTGGTGTGTCGCGCGCCACTAAAATGCGAGTTCCGGTGGGCCAAGTGTGGCTCGGTGATGACGCGCCTTCCTGGGCGCCAATGCATTTCACAAGACGATTAAACATAACACCCGTGGACTGGCCACGGCCCTGCACCTCCTTTGCCCCAAAATCCCTCTCGCCTTTCTCGCACCGACCCCGCGACCCGGAATACTACTCTATAATCAAACGCGCTCGTGGTGTGACAATCTTCTCGTCATCCAAAGCTACCCTTGCTTCAGCAACCGCTTGCGCATAGCATAGCTCCACCTCTCCGCACCACCTCCGCTCGATCGACCGCGACTCGCGACCCGCGACCGAACCCACCAAACCATCGCACACTAGCTGCACATCTGCTGCGCATACAACACCCCGCCAACATGTTCTTCTTCTTCACATGCGGAACGCACAGTAAGAGAACCTGTCGCGAAAGCTGCCACTCAGAACCTCTTGGCTAACCTCGTCCTAGCCTTCAACTCACAGCTCAAGGGCGCCGAACACATCACGGTACAATGCCAGAACTGCGGCAACTTCTCCGGTAGAGTGATGAAGCGATGGTCCGTCTCCCACCTGCACACCGCCTACTTCTTTCCACACATCACACCACCCAGCCTTGCACAACAATCACTAACTTTACCTTCCCAGGGAATGGTTCACCTTCTGCTTCGTCCCCATCATCCCCTTCTCGCTCAAGCCGTACAAGGAAGTTGGGTGCCACATCTGCAATTTCTGGCAGGACATCAAGTACCGGCCCGATGTGCAGCAGCAGATGCAGGGCAGTGCAGGACAGCCCGCGGTTATGATGCACGGTGGGAACGGACACGGGGCGCCGCCGAGTGGTGTGCCGCAGTACAAGTAAAGAAGAGACAGGGGAGTTTGATAAGTTGAGAAGCGCGGCGTTGGGAGGTTGTGGAGGAAGAGCAGTACACATGAGGTGCATGCGCACACGGTCCGCGCGGATGTGGATGGAGTAGGAGCACGCAGTATGCATGTCGACGGCGTTTTTGGGGTGGCTATCAGATACCATACGGCTTTCATCTTTTCTGCTCTTGCTTCTTGTAGTTGGGTCACCGAACAAACGATTGATTTCCACACAAACACACCTCTCCTGTCTCCGTTCCCTTCTCCCAGATCTCTTCTGCACTGCTGCACAGGCATGTTGTAATCGTATTTCCAACCACTACAATGCTTACAGCTGATACGGAGAACAAGATTATCTTTTGTTCATGGCACTGTATGATTGCAGCTTTCAATCACCAAAAATCAATCTGAAGCACGATAGGTACTGTCAATGGCTGTGCAGCTACGGTATACTACTATACAAAGCAAAGAACTGCTTCTAAACATACATTTGGCCCATGTGCCACCTTCGCCGAGTCATGAGCCCTGTTTCAATCTGCGAACTCAGAGTAAAAGAAACCCCGTCTGTAGCGAACCTCTTCGGTCCTGTCGCAAAGAGACGTTCTGCTGACTAAAGATTCATGGCTTGATAATATGCCAAATCATTCCGTGAATACACCCATAGATACTTTTTCGTGTCGACGTGGTCATTGTGTTCGCAATTGTATGAGAGCCAGATGTAAGCCGGACTTCCGATCGAACGGTACGCAGGCAATGATGTAAGATGTAGTGCAAGTGCTACATACATACCAGTGTGTCTGTCTTCGGTATATCCACACTGCCGATGTAGCGTCAAGGTAAGAGAAAGGTTCGGTCGTAATATAATCGCAGTCGTGGCAGCTGAACTCGGGTCAGAGGCTGTGCGTCGCATCCTTGGCCGCTTAGAACTCGAGTTCAGCTACACACGATAAGCATTGTTTCATTCAGCTATCACCACTCAAATTCACCGTTTGCTTTGTGGAAGAGGTATCTGGATGATGTTAGTAATGACTCTGAGATGACGTGCTGTCGACGACTTACTCTTTCTTGTTCGTGGTCAAGATACCGTCCTTGAGTGTGCACTTCCACTTGTTCTTGACCCGCTGCACCTTGTCATAGGTACACAGCATGTAGTCAACCATCTCATCATCGCTATTATCCCCATCGTTCAGATCGTCCTCAGGATCGTCAAGATCCGAGTTGATTGCATCCTCCGGATCTTCCTCGCCAGGCTTGATTTCATCGTCGGGCCCATCGAACAAACCAGGTACTGAAGCACTTGGTGCCGACGCTGACGATGACGCTCCCGCGTTTTCAGCTTGAAGAACGCGGACAGCCGCTCGCCTCTTCTTGCCTTTCGGCATCGAGTCGAGCGGCACCATCAACCCACTATCCTGTCGCATGGCCATAGCATCAACACGAGCACGCATGAACTCATCCGCTGCGACTCGTCCCTCTTCGCTTTCTGCGGCCCGTCGAGCAGCGAGGAATGCTTTCCAGTCCTCGAGGCCTTCACCAGCACCGTCAGTCTGCGAGGTGTAGAGGTTGTTCTGTTGTTGCGGAGGGCGTTGTTGCTGCAGTTGTTGCTGCGGAGGACGCTGTTGTTGCTGCTGTAACTGCTGTTGCTGTTGCTGCTGCTGATGCTGATGCTGTTGCTGTTGCTGATGCTGTTGTGGTGCCACAATTCGCTGCTGCTGACCGTGGAGAGGGTGTTGGTTATGTGCGGGAAGGTGCATGCCCTGCGGGGGGGCGAAGTTTTGCTGTTGCAGCATGTTTTGTTGTTGCTGGCGCTGCATGACTAGGTTCTGAGCCCGCTGCTGAGCTAATCCCTGGTTCTGATCATACCCACCAGCGTATGCTTGAGCTTGCGGGTAATGGGGGCCTGGATGCTGGTATCCTGTCTCTGCCTTGACCTGGGCATTAGGGAAGTTCACATGTTCGTGCGCCGCAGAGACCTGAGGCAGATCGTTGTCAACCTTGACGTTTGACGGCACAGTAGGTGGTTGGCGCACCGGCTCAGGTTGAGGATCCCAAGGAAAAGCAGCGACCTTGAGAGCAGATAGCTTCTCTTGCCAACCCTAATAGTGTCAGTATATATCCAATCCGACAAGATGGAATAGATGAGTTTCGTGGAGCGAGCATGCTGTCACATGACGGAGCTATGCCTTGTTGGGCAGGGATGGGCTTGGCTTGGCGGGGCATTGAGCTGCGCAGGGGGTATAAGAGGTGATCCAAATACTGAGGGCGCCCCCAACTTGCGAGACCGACCGGCAACTCCGCCCCGCTTTCTGCCGCCCATCCACCCCAAGTCAGGCGGCAACATTGCACCGTTCGAAGCACAGCGAAGACGATGGAAAAGCGCAGCAAACGATGAAATCCACAGAATTGGTGTTGACGAAAGGAGAGTAAAAGTGGAAGCGCGATGATGACGATGATGATGATGGGAAAGACGCAGCAGGAGATGCACACCGCTAGGCTGCTATGACATACCTGCTTCATCTCGTCGAGCGTCGACTGGTCCACGCCGAACTCTTCAAAATCATTCTGCGAAGCCTGGATGACCTTCTCGATGATCTGCTGGTAAACGTTACCCTGCATTGCTGTCAGCACACCTGCCTTTACCCTGTGCATGTGCTTGTTGCATGCGCGTTCACCGAGGACTACTAACCACCACCTGGTTCGACATGGCGCCCGACTTTCGCTGCTACTATCTAGACGTGCGATGTATGCTTGAACACAGCGTGCGACAGTTGCTTGCGTTGCGCAGGTAGGTGACGACGTTGGCAAGCCAGGCAGGCGACGTCACAGCTGAGGTCGCAGGTATGACAGAGTGTGCGCGCGCTTCGTGAAGCTTCTGCGCTTGTGTATATTGACTATGGATAGGAGATCTGCAGACGGCGGGTCTTGTGCGACGGGTGCGAGTGCTTTCACGATGGTGGTCGTGGGGTCTGGGGTGAGTGTAATGGCGTTCGTACGGCGGCCCTGGACGATGCCTGACTCCTCCTGGCTTTTAGCGGCTTGGCAACAACCGTTTGCTGCAACAAACGGCCGCATCCATCACATCCAGTTTGCTGACATGGTTGATATAGAGTTTGTTTAGTCGTGCCGTCGTCTAATAGTACACCTAATCGTAACATCGTATGAATACCTGCATGCTGTGTTTGGAAGACCCTTGCCACTTCCAGAGACCCTTTACCGTGAACGCCATGAGTTAGAAGAGCTTCGCTCGTCTCGTCGTCCCAGACTTATGCCCGACCGAAAGGGGTATTATTGAAAAGCCATGTTCTTAGTATGTGGATATCAAAGCCGACCTTAGTGCCATATCGACATCCTTCCGCCTGTAACCCGGCGCTCGACCTAGGCAAACAGCATGCTGGATAATTGCTACATCCATTGTTAGCAACTTGATCTTCTGGAAGCTGTAGAGGTTCTTGACTTACAGTTGACGAGCTTCGTCACGTCCACCAATGCCACTTTTTTCTGCTTCTGCCTTACAACGGGCAGTTTCTGTGTCTCCTCCACCATGTTCATGTTGAGCATATTGTACCCATCGTTACCAGCAAAACCCATATCAAAGCCGGGTGCCAGATCCAGGCCGAGAGTCTGATCAAATGACAGGTCCAGAAGGCTTTGTTTTGGTGGAGCTTGTGGAAAGTTGGGGATAGGAACATTGTGGAACGCCATGTCGAGGCCATACGAAGGCTTGGATTCGTCGAAAGCCTGTGGTATAGGGGGTGTGATGGACATATTTGTTGTGATTGTCGAACCGCGACTCAGTGTCGGACTTTCCGATTCATCTTCTAGAGCTTGGCTGTCCTCATCTTCAATTAAGCACTCTGCAAATGAACTTCTGAGATCAATTCTGCAGTGCCACTGCTCTTCAAGATAGCCTTGTACATCGTATGCGTCGAACCATTCACCTTGGAACCCGTCAAGATCTATGCCCTGGAGATCCTGTGTCTGTCCATCTTCAACGCTCTCCACACGGATCATCCGTCTGTCCAAAGGTCCAATCTGGCGAACCGTCCAGCTGTTTTTCATTGGTATGGCGTTTCCTCGAGAGTCGCGTCGCTGATAATGGGTCCCAGCGCCACCTAGATGGATAAAGGGTGTTGTCCACCAGTCCAAGTCCTCGTTGATACCGCGAGACAGGAGGGTTTTGAAGCGAGCACGAATCTCGTCGAGGGTAACGTACGGCAGAGACAATTTGAATTTATGATTCAGTATCTCTGGAGGAACGTTGGAAGCGCTCAGCAGATGGAAGCCTGCCTCCAATGTCGCTCTCATCAATCGGCGCGCAAATGTGACTTCCTCATGGGAGTACGTAAAGACAGGTGACAAGGTCTTCGTACTCAGTGAGGTCGTTGACGGGAACGGCTGACGCAATGTGGGTGGTGGTATCTCTGCTCCCATCGCCGGTATGCTGACGGGAAAAATATACGGAGGTACAAACGGTGACTGCTCACGACTGGGAAGATCAACGAGGCCGAAAGGCAGCGGTTGTTCCTGCCGTTGCTGTTGTTGCTGTTCAGACTGGTTGGTTGTTGCCCGTGGCTGGTACGACGTATCTGCTAGAGTAGACTGATCCAGTATATCCTTTACAGTGAATGGACGTCGGTGAACCACACTGAATCCATTGTTCGTTTCTGGTAGAGTATATGACGAACTGGAGATGTGCGAGAAGTAGCCTTGGGATTGTGTAACATCGACCTGTGGACGAACTTGCTTATTGCTGTACGCTATGGCTGTATAATCCCATGTTTGTTCGGTCTCAGGAGGGGTAATCGGTTGCGTCGTCTGAATCTGCACCGTCGTTGTACAATTTTCCTTCTCTAGTGCAGTCTCGCAGTACTCTTCTTCGTCGCTGTCTAGAATGCGTTCGTTGGCGTTCTTGACACAACTTGTGAAGGTCTCGGTCAATTGCTGAAACTCCGTTACAAGACCGGGATCCATTTGCAAGAGGCCTGACTTTGTAGCTGAATCATTGAAACGCAGAAAGGCCTTGTTCATTTGATCAATGATTGAATGTAGTTGCAGGCTCTGCTGCTTCAGTGAGGATATCGTTGTTTCCTTGCGTTGCCTATATGCGCGCTGTGCGAGACGAATCTGGGTCCTTCGACGCTGGTATATATTAGCCTCATGAACGCAACTAGTCTCCGGACTCTGCGACATCCACCCGAGAAAACAATGTTGAAAACTGTCGATTTTGCGGGATTTTGATACTTACGTCTGCAGCAGTTGCATCTTGAGTGTCTACCCGCGGTCGTCCTCTAGCCTTCTTGGCCCCAGACGTGACAACGGCATCATCAGCGTCGTCGCTTTGGCGAGAGCGTTTACGAGGACGTGCCGTGTTCCCTGAACTCTTCATATTACCTGCCTTCTTCTTTCACCACAGCATCGAAGACTCGCAAATAACCGCAGTAGCCGTGAGCCTAGGTCGCAGACGGAACAGTCCGTTCACGATCGTATGGCCTAGCAAGTCGGGCGGTTATGCCCCTGAAAATGTGATAGCTTTTCAAGATCCCGAAAGCCCAACCGAGTGCAGCAAGTCGTCGTATACCAGTTGTGGCAAGTTCCGAGAGACCCGAGTGTAGCAGAACAGAGAGTCGTTGGTGAGCCCAAGTGACGCAACGCTCGACAATAAGCAAATACCCGCTCGGCGCCGTACGACCCCGATAACGCACGTGTCACACGAAGACAATATTCCCAATGGACGGAGTGGCGTTGCTATGTGTATACGAACCAAAAAGTAGAATGTCGGGCTGGAATGGTCGTGGACTTGTTGTGAGGACAGACGTTTAGTTCGGGTGTAAGACACGACGTTTGCGGGCACAAGAGCAACGCAATCACATAACCATATGGTCAGGGTCTAGCATGACGACCATCGACTTGATTCAAAGCGACCCGAGCAAAGGAACGCTCTGGATCTTGGTCGCGGTCAAACTTCTGCGGCCAAAGTTGCGCAGAATGTCTGTCCGCAGTAACGGGCAAACGTTCGAGAGGCTGATATTGGGATGATTACTATTCAAGATACAGGAAGATGAACGAGTCAGGGCTCAAAAAGGCCGAGATCCCCTGGTCGCCTCGGTTGGCGCAAAAACACGTGACGCCAAGCACTCATAAGGCGTCGCAAGGACTTCTAAAAGAGGTCTTTCTACTTCAGAGAATACAGCATGTCCTTGCATTTGCATTATGCTGACACATTTCCAGTTGTGCCCCGATATCTACTCGATTCTGTCGTTTGATCTAATAATGCAGCACTGCAGCTTAGCCAAGATATTAGACTCCTCTGCATCCTTGCGTGCCGCCATCGTACTACAAGGTGGAGTCGGTTTCGACCCTACTCAGCGCACTGGAGTTTGATTGATTCCCGCCCATTTTCTTCTCAGCTGAATGGCCGCTTGTTGTTAGTGACTGTTTATGTGATGCTTTATCCCCCGAATTATCGTTGTTGCTGCCGCTGTTGGTGCCATCTTTATCACCATGTAGCCCATGTGTCGAAGGATTACCTTCCTTTGAGCCCGGTTTGACAGCGTCTTCTGAGTCAATCCTCTTTTCACCCCTCTCTTCTTCCTTGATCCATCGCTCGAGTTCTTCTGCTGTCGGCTTGAAGTGCATCCACACCTCATCTCCAGTACTGTACACGGTCTCTCCTTTTACATTTCGTTTAAATCTTCTCTGCACACCTGCGGCAAGTCGTGTTCGGAATTCGTGTGGTACTTTCAGCCGAGCAGCTATCCATTGATCGGTTGGCCGGTGTTCGTTAGGTAGTTCTTCGAGTAGCTCAGTTTCCAGTAGTGCTTCGTCAGTCATGCAACGATTGATCAATGCTTTACCAGAGCCAGAGTCAGGAGCCACAAGGCGAAGGAATTCCAGCGATGCACTATAATTGTTAGCTGAGCACACAAGAGTGATTGAAGGTAAAGAAACCAGGTTGAGTAGAAAAAAGGCATGGAGAATGAAGCCAATCATACATACCTTATGTTGAGGTCTATGGCTCTCTGTGGATGCACTGTGGCCTTCATAAGGAACTTGGTGATGCCGTTGTACAATAACGAGAAGTCGGACTGGCTGATGTGCACCGAACCTCGAACTGTAAGGAGGTACGCTGGTGCGCCGCTCTCCTTGGCCTCTTTCATTAGTGACATGACAGAATCGAAGTTCTTCTGCCAGTACATGAAAGCCTCGCTGTTGATGCCGAGAAGTGGCAGGTGAATACGATGTTCAGGGGCTTCTTCAGGTGGTTTGATGGGTGCACTAAATCTCCGTCAACAACTGTCCTACACATCAAAGGTAGATGATACCAACCCCCAAATATCATAGATGATGCCGGCTTCCACGTTCTTGAAACGATCAGTATGCCTCAGGACTTCAACTACTGTAGCGGCGCCAAAGCTATGTCCAGCCATCGTCATCTTGTCGACGTGGAACCGATTCTTCCACTGCTGCCAGTCAACGCCTTGGAGACCTCTGGAGGAGCCGCCAACGTAGCCTTCACCCCGTAAGTTCTCACGTGCGACTTCTTCGCCGTCTCCGGCGCAGATCCTTTTGAGGACATTGAATGCTTCTTCAAGCTCACACAGTCTCAATTCAATCTGGGCGTTGCGTAGTTCTTGGTCTACGCCTTGTTCGTTGTTCGGTGCTGTATCCATCTTGTTACCTTTTGGAAACAGATAGTCGATATGGTGGTGCCCCTTGCTCATTTCTTCATCGGTGTGGTCCACATCCTTCCACCTCTCGCGCTCCTGCTCACACTCTTTGTCTCCTCCACAATTTGCTTTGTTTGGCTTTGCACCTCCTTGACTGTCTTTGCTCTTCGTATCCTGCTTTCTGTGATTGACGAACGTCCTGGGCCCACTTCCGTCGCGATGTTCGACCGCACAGACAACAAAACCGTAACTGGCAAACTCAGAGCATAGACTAGAATATGCTGTCCTTGTACCTCCAAGACCATGGCTGAACATTAAGAGTGGAAAGACTGGCTGGCCGTTATGCCCTTCAGGAGGTGGGCCTTCCTCGTTCTTGATCTTGTATCCGTTCTTTTTGTAATTTCCCTCAGGCGGCCAGTGTGTCGCGAGACGACTGTTGCGAAAGCCTCGGAGTTTGGTAAGCATAGATGTTGCGCCCATGAAGCCAATCAATGTCCAATCTGGAACGCCAGCAAAGTGCGCATACCCTCGCGCAGTCTGCACGCGCGGTCTTGGAAGCCACGTCTCACGACTCCAATTCTTGTTTCCTCCCGGGTCGTGTCCTTCACCGCTACCGAAAGCTGCTGGATAATATATCGTAAACAGCACCGTTTCTAGTTGCAAGACGTGTCGTCCGTCGCGCGTTATGTCTGATATAGTTCGTGGATTCTGAGCAGGTACCTCAATATCCATGTTTGCAATTGAGTATGGACCTGAGGCAGGAGGAAGCGTGCCTTGTGGAAAAGGTAGACGGTCGCGTAACGACTTCGCAGGCCGTGATCGAGGCTTCTTCGCATTGGGAACCTGGCCTGACGATTCTCCACCCATGGTGCTGTTGCGACGATCAGCAGGAGGGTCGCCTCCGGTAATTCGCGTGGTTTTGCGCTCGAGGAAGGACATTGTGAGCGCTGGTGGCTGACCCAAAGCAGTGCTTGATGAGCAGTGTACGATGTATAGGGGACGAGACAATCGACGAAATGCTCAGCGATCAGTGATTATCGTCAGGTAGGCACAACGCCGTACCAAGCACACTCCGCCGTGCTTGTGAGAGTCAAGAAGAAGACCAGACATGATTATCGATGACAAGGTAGGCAGTGCATTGAAATCGGTGCGGGTTCACCGGGACACCTAGTGTTTAGGCGTGTTTGTAGTTTGAGAATTAGTCGCGTGTGATGTCATGGTTTCGTACAGTCGTTAAGCAGGGGCCAGTCGTTCGCAACCCGAGTGTGAATAATTTGAAAATGCCATAACGACTATGGGCATCCGAAGATGCGTGGCGTTAACTGTAAAGTCAGTTGTTCGAGGCTGACTTTTGCCAGCTGTCACGTCTGCCAAAAGAGTTTGTACTCCTTCTACTGACTCGAGCTTAGCTTAGCTTTGCCTTGCATGCTATCTACACGCACAGGCTGTTAAATGCGCAATGGATACTATCTGTTTCTATTTCACGGACTTGGCTGGCGTCTACTTCGTAGAATACGGTGTTTGAATTACGGTATAAGGAAAAGGCGTAATGCTTGTCCAGCCACCGTTGGGTATCATTGTATGTATGCTGTATTTGGATCGCATGCTCATTTCTGAGTGAACTCAGGCTTGACCTCCATGGTATTCTGCACATGGTTCTTCAATGCTGCCCACCGATCCTGTACTCCAGTACCCGTACTACTGCCTGCCAGTTGCGCCAGGTTTTTGTTGAAGCGATCCATCTCTGTCTTCACCAGCTTCTCTTTCCGCTTCGTAGCCCCTGGCCTCGACTTCAAACTCTTGCGCTGAATCTTAGCTTGTCCTACTTCGACTTCTTCGTCTCCATCTCCCCCCTCAAGTCCCGGTAGTGCGTCAGCGAGTGACTCTAGGTTGGCGACCAGCTTTTTATTTGGCCGCCGGCGCTTCTGTGACTTTGCTCCAGACTTCTCGATCTTACTGACGAACGACGAGTGTTTGATCTTTAGCTTGTCTCTCTTCGAAGAGGCGAATGCGCCCTCAGAATCGTCAGGCGTGGGAAGTGCAGCGGGCACCGGCCGGGCTGCGCGCGCCGATTTCGCTCGCGCTGTTGTGCGCTTCTTTATAGGTGCCTAAAGCCATATTAGGTGCTGACTCTGGAACCTAGAGAATAACCATACCATGTTTGTATCACTGTTGCTGGAACGGCATGGCTGAGGGCGACGACTTGTGTATGAGAAATAAAGATGCTTATCTCTTTATCTTAGCGTCTTAATATCTTCTCCACTTGTGTCACTTCAGCACTTCGTCGCTACGACTATCTTGCACTTCACAGCCTCGTCTGCTATTTCATTATAATATGATTGAGATTTGCCCGCATGATGGGCTATCGATTCGCTGCCTTACCTACGGTACAAAATGCTAATCATTGCAACGTCAACGATGACATACATACGCGAAGGTATCTTTGAGTCTGATTTAAAGATGCTACGAAGTCTGCAATATTGGATGTCGCTGCACGTAAGCTTCGAGTCTAGATCCACCTCGTTGGTAGTCACGAAAGAAATCAGGCAACGCGCGGTATCGCGGTTTGTCGTATGTTTTCCTTCAGCTCTGGCAGGACCATTCACTTCGAAGACACAATACTTAGCCACGGTTCTGCAGACCTAGATCTCAGTTGCTTACGCTGCAACAACAATCAGCCGTACATTTGAAACACGGTCTTCCGAACGAACTGTGTTATAATTCGTATCTTGCAGAGTTCAATGGACGCAACTTATGTTTGTGGGACTGTGGCGTCCTGCCTGCCTCTCAACAGCTCGGGATACGATTCAGCTCGGCAGCACCACATTCTGCTTGCTGTATGCTTTTCCTGCCCGCTACAGGACATCAATACTATAGTTGGTGCATGACCTATCTCCAGTCGCTTTCCGATCCCTAAATGTTCTATA
Organism: Neodidymelliopsis sp. IMI 364377; assembly: GCA_027946375.1. Lineage (NCBI taxonomy): Eukaryota > Fungi > Ascomycota > Dothideomycetes > Pleosporales > Didymellaceae > Neodidymelliopsis > Neodidymelliopsis sp. IMI 364377. Next base: position 35,575 of record JAPEUT010000144.1, read on the forward strand.
TACAGTCTTGTAGCTGAGTTGGCCACTGACGCAAGTGTTCGATAGAGACGACTCTCATTCTTCACAACAATTCGGTCATGCAACTCTTTGTTGCCGGTCGAATCGGCTCGGTGGAAGTAGCTGCATATCCTGTTTCGCTGTGGTATTTAAGAACTGGCGTTGCCTGTTTGCATAACCTTTAGCCAGAACGCATATTAATGCAAGCTCCCTGTACGGGAGCAACGGCTCACTACGATCATCATGAGTAGCGAGTATCTCGAACAGGACGAAGAATCGATCACTTCACAAAATGATGGTCCTGCTCTGGTCATGACTGTTTGGCTGCTTTCAAGTGTGCTGGTGAGAGCGCAATTATCGTATAGTGGTTTGCTTAACCTGTACTAACGCCTGAACAGGTACTGTGCATCACCATCCGAATTATGCCCAGATTCAAGACAAACAACCGCCACTTATTCTCAGTGGCTGATGACATGCTAGTTGTCTTGGTAGGTCTCATTGCTCTGGCTAGCATGATCGTCATGTCCATAGCTACGAATCATGCCATTGGAAGTTCACCAGAGTTGCCAAACGAGATCGAGATAACGACATACCAAGTCGAACAACATATTTCTACAACCTTGTTCATCGTCGTACTGGGTTTGTCAAAGCTACCACTCACCTTTTGTCTTGCACGGCTCAACCTTCAGATAGCGATCAGAGCGAGTTTTACGATGTTGGGGCTCACTACGGTACTTTGCATGTTCACTTCGACCATCTCAGTCATCTTTCAGTGTCACTCACTGGAGCCTGGAGATATCCGGACGTGGCAATGTATATCGGTGGTACGCTTGACTTGCACCCAGTTTGCACATTTGACTAACAGAAGTAGCAACCGTTCTGGACTACTGTCATTGCAATGGACATTGCTTTAGATCTCATCCTAACTGTTCTATCTGTGGCTGCAGTCATCAGCTTGGATACTAGGCAATGCAGCAATACACGAGCTGCTCTTGTGTTGTCGGTTCGCACGATGTATGTATTTATCTTTGTCCCACTGAGGATTGTACTTACAGATTCAAAGCATCATATGTCCTTCACTTGTACGGTTAGTGTGTGTTCAGCAGTATTCTCCCAACAACACCGACCTCTCCTTCGTAAGCTTTCCTTACGTCATCGCTACACAGGTCCAGTCTGCTCTTGCCGCTATACTGTCATGTACACTAGCTATGCCTTGCCTCTCAGTCCTTCTCAACACTATGATCTCTCAAGCGTCGACGGCGAACAGTAAGCTCTGGCTTGGTTCTGTCAGCAGCATCCAACCTCCAGTGCCAGAAAAGATAAAACGGGTTAAGGAGCCACTGCCGATCATACAAGCGTCAATGGCAAAGACTACCTGTTCTCCGCATAACTCACCAATCTCTCAAACCGGTCCTGCACACGGAGATACAAAGACACCACTTCGGCCTCCGCCACCTTCAGATAACGAGAGAATCGACCTGAGCATGTTCACTCGCAAGCCTACGGTGAAAAAGCCGCCCCTGGTGACATTTCCAGGCAACTTCGCAAACTTTACTCGAACACATCAATGTGCAAACACAACAAGACGTCCAAAGACTGTGAAATCTGTCGAATAGAAGCAAGTGGTCAATTTAGTTCGCCACATCTTAGGTAGAGAATGTACATCGCGTCCTCAGCACACAAAAAGCACCGAGAGCTCGCGCAAACTCCAATGCAATAAATCTTTCGCCGCAAAACATGAATTGTCGCGCTACCGCGTAGACCATCGGGATGGTTTTTCAAAGAGGATAATCTGATCATGATTGATAGTTGCAAACTTTCGCAAGGTCAGCGCCTGCACTTCGACGTCACTAACCCTGCAGGAGCATCAATTGCGGGGCAGAAATACACGCGTCTAAACACCCGCCAGACTTCCCAGCTTACGACCGATCAATCGAGTTAACGGTACACGTAGATAAAGCACGGTACAGTCATCATGTAAGAAGCGTACAATATATTAAGCTGTTCCCTCGACCCTAATGAACAATATCTTCAATCCTCCCTGCTACTATCACACCCGTGCTTTGCTATATTCACCCACCCCAAACAAGTCCTCAGGCTACTCTAACCACCATGCACAACCCATCCATTGTCCTATACGGCGCCCACAACGCCAGACTCGAAGACAAAGAAATCCCACCCCTCCTCGACCCCCACGATGTCCTCGTCCGCATCGCCTACATCGGCGTCTGCGGCAGCGACGTAACCAACCCCCGTTCCCCACACTCCTCACCCAAACCTAACACGCTCACAGGTCCACTTCTGGAACCACGGCGGCATCGGCAAACAAGTCAACCCCCACACCGGCATCACCATGGGCCACGAAGCCTCGGGAACCATCCACTCCATCGGCAGCGCCGTCACCCTTGTCTCACCCGGCGACCGTGTAGCCATCGAGCCCGGAACCCCCTGTCGCTTCTGCCCCGCCTGCAAAAACGGGACCTACAATCTCTGCCGCCAGATGCGGTTCGCTGCCGCTCCAGGGCCGCCAGATACGCAAGGCACGCTGACCAAGTACTTCCGCGTTGCGGAGGACTTTGTGTACAGGGTTCCCGCCGAGGTGAGTATGCAGGAGGCGGTGCTGGTGGAGCCGTTGGCGGTCGCGGTGCATGCGGTGAAACTTGCGGATGTGCGGCCTGGGGAGACGGTGGTGGTGATGGGGAGTGGGACGATAGGGGTTCTGTGTGCGGCTGTGGCGAGGCAGTTTGGGGCGCTGAGGATAGTAGTTGTGGATATTCTGGAGAACAAGGTAGAGTTTGCGAGGGGGTTTCTGGGGGTTGAGACGTTTGTTGCGGATATTGGGAGGACGCCGGAGGAGGATGCGGAGAGGTTGTTGAAAGAGTTTGGGCTGGAGGAGGAGGGGATTGATACGGTCGGTGGGAAGGTTGATACAGTTATTGAGGCGTCGGGCGCGGCGTCGAGTATCAACATGGGGATTCATCTGCTGAGACCTGGGGGTAAGTATGTGCAGACGGGTGTGGGGAAGCCGAAGATTGAGTTTCCCATTGTGGCGCTGAGTAACAAAGAGTTGATGTTTAGAGGTTGCTTCAGGTACGGAGCTGGCGACTATGAACTGGCGGTCAAATTGATCACAAAAAGGCTTGTCGATGTCAAGTCTATGATCAGTTCGGTCACACCATTTGAAGACACCATCAAAGCTTGGGAGAAGACCGCAAAGGGGGAGGGAGTCAAGAACCTGATAGAAGGTGTGAAAGATTGACTTGAGTGGAAATGTATATGATTGAAGTGTAGCCTTCGTTCGAGATACCTCTGTATGTAGCCCTTTGTGTATGTCTATCATCTATATCCCATCCCTTATCGCTATGCGCGCTAAAATTACTCGACACCCAAACGCCGTCTATGCTTCTCTCTCCTCTACGCCCACCCAATTTTGTACAGATTATACCCCTTCTCGTCCCCTCTGCCAATACCTCTCCGCTTCTCAATCCCACTTCTCTCCAGAATCTTGAATGATCGCCCAGCTTCATCCTTCGGGCAGAGTTCCGGTACAAAAGCTGCCTCGACTGTATCAGGGATTCCTTCAAACTTGCCGTTCTGTCTGACGGTGACAATGAGCCAGAAGACTCCGTTGGGGGTAATCAGATGTGCAGCGCAATCGCGCAGCCAGGCGGCGTGCTGAGGTGCATATACCACATCGGCAGCAATGAGGAGCTCAGAGGAGGATTGCAAGTCCGGTGGCGGCAAAGACCAGTCAAGTGCCATAGCGCTTACAGGCATGTTGACGTTCTCGCCAGGAGGGAAGTTGGTGTTGATGTTCTCTTGCAGGTTGGTCAGCACCGTTGGGTGATAGTCGGTAGCTGATATGCTGGCAGGGTACACGCTGAGAGCGGGCAGCAACTTGGCCAACGTTAAGCTTACAAGCCCGGTGCCGGCACCGAGCTCGATTATCGTCGGGCGTTCTGGTAGTGATGTCGATGTGAGGCCGAAACGCTCAGGGTCAGCGCACATCATACTGCTCAGCACGATACTGGCGCCCCAGGATTGAAGTCCGACGTCGGTGTGATCGGCGCCTGTCAAAGGCGCATCGTTCAGTGTAATATCAATAGGCAGACCGAGATCCGTTGGGAAGGAGAATTCGCGGGTAAGAGCCTCCTCTTCCTCGTCGTTTGTCGAGTCAGAAAACGACGACAGTATGAACGCCGCATCATCGACTATCTGACTACACGCATCCTCAGTAAGGTCCATCTCTTCCACTCTCGAAATCAACGACGTAAGCCATCTCGTCGCAAAAGTCCGCTCAAAAGGATCTGCGCGGATCGCTGCCGTCACCTCTTCTGCGTCGGCTTCATCCTCCTCATCCTCGTTCTGCGACACATAACCCGAATCCACCGGAACGGGTGTAGAAACACCTGAAGCTGCCGCAAGGTCCTTGCGCCGGACGCTAGGCTTCGGCAAAATTGGTAGTCGCAGGGGGCAATACAGAGTCTGAAGACCACGCAGAGCCAAGTTGACTTGTTCCTCACTTGCGGTAATCAGCGAGCGGATAGGTGGTAGGCTGCTCGACGGCGGCAGGCAAGGGCCTGGATAGTTGGATGTCATTTGATGTCTGGTAAAGAAAGGGCGCACTGTCGCAAATGAACGAGGGGCTCTGGGGTAAGTGACAGGAAAGAACGACGTGGGGAAATGGAGACTTCGATAAGAGATAAGAAAGGGAAATACGGTAAGGGAAGGTTCTTTTGATGATAGTCAGTCTAGCCTCACGCTCGGGCATTATCGTCGCAAAGGCGGAAATTTTTCACCGCTTGTCATTTGGCATCGTGGGCGAATCTATGGGCCCGAATGGTCGTACATTGCTGGACCGCGGCTTGACATTAAGCTCATCTAACCAGTGAAGACGCGGCTTGTAAGACACGAGCTTTGTGGCATACACTCAAAGGGCGGCGCTGCTTACAAAGGACTTGGTTGTGAGGTTGTCCGGCAAAATTGTGTTTCATTCGCAAGTTCACGTCGCCACGTGCCGGCGCTAGCCTTGTGCGGTATAGTGAAGTCTAGAAAGATCTTTGCCGTCATCCATGCTCCATCGTACCCTGAACATCAGTCCTTGGTATACTCGATGCGGTACTGTTGTACAAGGCATCGATTGCAGCGCTAAAGGCTTGGAAGACCTGCTCGGCGAGCCGCATTCCCTCTTCACGACCGTATGATTCCAACGCCTGGAGGTTCTGCTGTTAGAATCACGTCCTCGTCAACCAGGAAGAGCTCAGCATTCATGATCGCATTCGCCGTTGCATAACAAGAATCTCAAGGCTTTTGCCGTTACATGTTTCAAAGTTTTGTATATGCCTCCTGACAAGCCGAACACCTGTAAAATCAATGCTCAGGACAAGCGAATAGCAAGTAGAACCAAAATTATGATCGTCGCATCTGGTATACTAGCTCCCACGTCGCTTCAGCCCTATGGCATGCTTGCGTCGTATCCATGGAAATACTCTGGGTGTCTCTCTCTCCAGATCGCAGCGTCCCAAGCATTCCTAGTATGAAGATACTTTGGCACACTCCAGAACATCCACGCAAACACCCACGTATATCCAACCACCGTTTCAAGCCAGATGACTCGCTCACTGCCTATCCCTCGCTGGAGACGCACTCTCACACCAAACCCTGACCAAAGATCCTGCACCATCCCCTCCACCGCCAACGGCACCATCTGCGACGCATACCAAACCACAACGGCCCAAACATCTGCCTCCCATCCAGTCTGTGTCCCCCTAACCAACCCATGCATTAACCCACTAACCACAAACACCAACCCATTTTCCAGCACCCTCCTCCCGTTTCCCCTCTGCACCCCTCTCCACCCTCTCACCAAGACCTTAACATGTGCCGCGAAGCTCTCATAGACATAGTCATGCCAATACCGTCCCCAATAGCGACGCACACTCCACGCCTCCTCTATTCCTCCAAATAGTGCCATACTCCACTCTTCCGCATTGTCGAGCCGCAGAATACCTACGAAGAGAATGGCGAAGAGAGAGTGCAGTGATTCGAAGAATAGCATGTCTCCTACACACAGCTCGAATGTCATCATGAAGCGTGTGCGCAGTTCGTTGGTGTTGAGAGAGGTGGGGAGGCGGCGGATCAAGGACGCGTGGGAGAATTGGAAGGAAGAGGGGGCGTATGAAGATGGGGAATCGATGTAGATCGCCCAGATATATTTCGTTGCTGTGCAGAGCGCAGCCTTGAGCGCGTGGTGGAGGCAGAAAGTAAAGCACGAGTGTGTGTGGGGGGGTCTACGCCTCTTGTTCGAGTACGAGGGGGATGAGAGACGGTTGGTGGGGTGTCGGGCGAAGAGGACTTTATATGCTTGTTTCACTCTTTGCCTCCAAGTATCGTTCTCTTTGTCGATGGCCGGTGTGAATTCGAGAATGCAGATCTCGTGGCTCATGTGTGCCAGCCAGATGTATAGGAAGCGGCCGAATGTATCGTTGATGGTCGAGTAAGGCGTTAGGTCTAGCATGTGGCGAAAAGCGTGGATGGTTGGAAGAGACAGAATGACCATAGCGAGTTTGCGGTGGTAAGGTGGGTAGGCAAGGATGTAGAGTGCGTACATAATCGCTGAAGTTGTGCTGAGAAGTGGCGCGAGAGAAGCGGAGGTCCAAGGCTTGAGATACCCCATTCTAAAGCTGGAGTTTTCGAAGGGGTAATTGGCAAGATGGTTGAGTTGTACAAGTGGCAGTCAGGTTGCGTGATTTAAGAGTGGTTGCAATTCAGAACTTACGTGTAGCGTACTGCTTTCACTGTGTAGTTTGTCTACAGCTAGCCCATGTACTCAAAGAACGAAAACCATTGTGATCGCCTGCCAAACTTCGATAAGTCAAGTACGCCAAGTACACCCCAGTGCTATATCAGATGCCAATCTGTGTATATTCAATCCAACTTGTTGCCAATATAGCAAATGAGCCGCAGTAACAAGAAGCTGATTTTCCTCAATGCTCCATAGCATCCTCATAGATATCAAAATCTTCGTCATCAATCTCGTGCCTGACTTGCTTCCTCGCCATATCCTCCTCACCATCCATGGCCTTGCCAACAGCCACATCTGCGACTTCAGCGCCACCTGAGATTCCTGCCATCATTCTTCGGCCGATTTCTTCCCGCCTGTCCTTCAAGTCGGTCAAGTATTGCATTGTCAGGCGCGCACACTCCTCTTTCGCTTTCTTCTTGCCGAAGATGTTGCGCACTTCGCCAATGGGTCCTTCGTGTGCGCCACCGTCCTTGAAGTAGCAGCTCACGGTGTGGATGTCTGGGACTGAAGAGTCCTCATGCGTGAAGCGCCACTCGGGAGTACCAAGGTTGAGCATTATGGCCAGAGATGCAACTTGCTGCGTGGCAGAAGAAAAGCTGGAACCACTGGAGGCGGTGCTGGCTTTCCGGCCATCGGGGGATGAGCTTGATACGGCAACGGGTACGGCAGAGGCTAGTTTCTTCTTCTTGATGCCTCCTACATCTGAGAACTCTTCCGCCCAGCTCCCTTGTGACTTGAAAAGGTCGACTGCGCAGCCGGCGGCGTGTTGGCGGGCAGCCTTCTTGGATCCAAAGAGATCCTCGAGAGAGCCGAAGGGTTTCTCGTGCCCTTCAATCTCCATAAGACAGGCCCAGCGCGATCCCAACTGGTAGTCAGTGTAGGTAGGCTGCGGCGCAGAAGTCGCACGCTGGAACTCTATCCGTGATGTTAGACGCTGTCAGAAAGAGAGAATCGCGTCACGTACCAAGAAGCTGACCAATGTAGTTGTCACTCGGGGCCTCCCTTTCTTTCGGCTGCTGCTGCATCGCTTCACTCTGTTGTTTTTTGGTTTTCCCGGCTTTCGCGACTTTACCTGCTTTCTCTAGCTCTTCCAATACACCAAGTGCACGCTTGCTAATGGATTCTTTGGCTTCCTGTTTGCTGTTGAATCTTCCATCATCTTTCAAACCCTGGAGTTCTTCTGCATTGGCTAGACCCGGGAAGCTGACCTCGACGGCCCATCTTGTATCACTGCTGCCACTGTAGGTGAAAACAGGTTGAGAAATAGCGAGTGCTTGACACTTTTCGTGCAGCAAAATCGTATACTTGGAAGAGCGGGCGCCGACAGCAACAGGCTGGGGGGCGGTTGAGTCGTTGCTAGTCTTTGACTTCTTTGCTGGTGGCGCTTTGGTAGTTTCGCGTGCGGCAATGTATGCATCATGATCGGCCTGATGGTTTGATAGAAAGTCTTCCAAGGTGTAGACGCCTTCCAGAGGTGCCGTAATTGCGGTGTCTTCCCCAGCATGCACTGAGCTTAGCTTGGCTGGTGGCGCAGGATACTCTACCTCCATATTGATATCTTCAGTCTTGCCCTTTGCTGACTTGTGGAAGCGCGGAGTGTCAGGTCGAGATTCTGGATCGACGGGCAAAGGGGTGTCGTGATTTGGAGGAAATGACTGTTTTACGGGTACCAAAGAGGTCCGAGGCACAACTAAGTACTCTCGCAAATCATCACCTGCAACAGGCATGCCAGGTGAAGCCAAATGTAGGTTTGCTAAGAGAGTGAGGATGCCTGTTTGGTGGGGTTAGCTTGCATGTGATGGCGCGAAAGCGCGTTTGTTGGCAGCGGCTACGGGCCGAAGGTGCGCAGTAGTTCAGGTGGTTTGTAGTATTGGCTGTTGCAAGCAACTGCATCGCCAAAGCAAGGCGTAAGAAGAAAAAGTTGTCGAATACTTGAATTGAGTTGATCGATAGGCAGCTATATACAAAAGTGTAGGTACAAAACAACGTGGAGGCGCAACACCGCACCGACTTTTTGCTCTACATGGCGTCTTCTTTTTCGAGGCAACAACTAACCAAACAGGTTTTGGTTATGGTATGTCTTCCCTCTTGAGAAATCGCGGATACTGTGGTCCACAGGGGGGTTCCGCAAACGCATCCAAACCGCTCATCGAACTGCCTGTATCACCTGGCGCTTCACTCGGACGTGGCAACAGAGTACGCAAAGCAGCTGGAGGCTCACCTAGGTCGCATTGTCAACAACTGCTTACAGCCCATGTGCGCCATGCATCAAACGAGGAGAAAGCAATGCTCAGACATGGCAGTGCTTAGGCAGCGGCACCTTCGCTCTTACGCTTCCTCTCACGCTTTTTCTTCTCCTTCTCCGGCGCAGCAACGTTCTCCTTGTCCTGAACAGCTGCCTCGACCTCGTTGTTCCTTGTGCTGCGGCTGCTCTTGGGCTTCTTCTTGGGTCCCTCTTCAGGGCTGGGCTCCTTGGCCGACGCCGGGGCGGGAGCAATGGGCTGAGGGGCGCTAGCAGGCTTCTCCTTCTTCTTCCTCTCCTTCTTGGCAGGGGTTTCCGTGACGGAGCTAGTAGGCGCGGCTGTGGACGTTGAACGAGGGAGGGGAATAGGTGAAGCAGCAGCGACAACAGGGGCAGAAGCTCCGTTGACAGCAGTCTTTTGGCGCTTGTTGCCGCGAGGCGTCTTTGCTGGTGGAGAGGGAGCCTTCACAGGCGCAGGCTCCTCCTCGTCAGAAGATGCGTCAGACTCGACAGGAACATCTGCCTCCATCTCGAGTTCAGCTTCGGAGGCTTCATCATCGTCGTGGAGGTCAGCGATGGCAGTAACACCCTTGGCGGTGTATGCGGCCATCTCCTCCTTCCATTGCTCCATCGAGTCGCGGTAAGATTGCCTCCAGGTCTGTCACGCGATCAGCAGTGTTCCTGGATCCTTTGTAGATATGTGCTTACCTCTTTGTCCTCTTCAGGCATCTCATTCCAGCGCTTGTTCACCTCAAGGTTGACAGCATTTGGCTCGAGCTTCTGATCCGGGCCAAGAGCAGCCTCAAGATCACCCCTGACGATGGGACGCGCAGTCTGTGCATATAAGAACGCAGCGGTCAGGGGCTTCTTGGGCGCATTGGGGTCCTTCTCCTTCTTCTCGCGCTTACGCTTGATGCCCTTTCCAGGCTTGCCGGCATCGGCAGCGGCAGCCTCAGACTTGTCGCCAGAAGTGATGGCTTGCGCAATGCCGTTGGCAGTGGACGAGGCAGCCTCAATGGCAGCATTGGCGGTAGCCGTGATGTTGGGAGGCAGCTGGAGCTTGTCGAGCGCACCGTCCTCGCCAGCAATGACGGAGGTGGTGTGCTCCATGTAGGCGCGCAAGAGGTCATTCAGCCCGTTCTGGACATGGGTGAGGCCGGCTTGCAGGTTCGTAAGGGAGACGATGACCTGCAGGGTTGAGTCAGTCTTAGCATTGCTCTCAGAAGATTGAATGAGTGTCTTCGCGTCTTTGCGCATAATTGGTGGAGTGCCTCTACGCGAAACTCGATGGCTTGATTCGCGCAGCACTGCTGAGGGCTGTATTTGCGCAAACCCCATAGTCGAGTCGCGTAGACGAGGCGACCAAGACATGACGCGACCAGGGTTCAGAAAAGGTGACGTGGTGAGGAATGGCGCGTCGCAAGCTCCATGTCGTCGCGACAAGCTACGAACGACACACAGCAGTGCAGACGCGCGTTGTGGAAGGGACGGTGGAACTCACAGAATCTCTGGTGCGCGTGTAGACCTCGACCGAGACCATCAACTCGCCGGCGTCTTCGGTGCTGGGTTTCTTTGTTTTGGCCATGGCGTGTGTTGGGCGCGGTGGTGGGCGTATGGGGTGCAGGTGCGGGTGCGGGTGCGGGTGCAGTGGTGTTGAGGTGAGCAAGGCGCCGGCGGACGGGGAGGTGAGCGTGGTTTTTGGGCAGGGTGTGGGCAAGCCCAGCTTATGTGACGGGGCGCTCCTGCCCTGTCTCTCTGGCGCCTGCCCGCCTACCCACCACAAACGCGCTACCGCGCAGCTGTGTTTACCTCGACCCCCGCCCTTTGTGGCCGCCAGCACACAGCACACAGCCAGCCCGCTGCACAAGCTGCAAGCAAGCTGGACGGCCTCTTTGCACCATAGACATGGACACGCCCACACACGCGGCGCACACCTGCACTTCTGGCCTGCACCTGCGCAACGGGCAGCCTTGATGGCCCCAACTCTTGCTTGCACGCTGCCAGCTTGCACGCGTCTTCTCTTGCAAGAGCACTGCATAAGCAGCGCCGACTTTATGCACCCATGACCAGCGCAGAGGGCCCGCAGTAGCAGCGAAGGGACCCGCCAGGAGCTGCGTGACGAGCGCCCTGTGCCTCTGCCACCCCGCCCGCCTCTGCACCGCCAGACCGGCTGCTATCCAAGCCAACGGCAGCGCCGCCAGCCCTGCCCCCCTCAGGCGCTCTTCGCCCGTCTTCTTGCCGGCTCTACGCCTGCCTACTGCTTGCACCAGCCATTTTACCCACCCACCACAGCGACAAAGGCCTCCAACCCGTGCGTTCAGCATGCTGTTCGCTTTGCCCACCTCCTGCTGACGCTGACTATCGTATCTCAATTTAATGCTCACGACGCCCTCTACTGTGCACACTGGCCAACTGTGGTGCACGATTGACGTCACATGCATCGCAGAGTCGAGGACATTTCGAACCAAATGGTTAATCTGAACGGCAAAGCTCTTTACGAAACGCGATTGCCCTATTGCAAAGTGTTTGACCTCTCCCCCAGACCCAGAACTCTTCTGCGCCTAGTATCCGTACAGGTTGATGTGTTCGTCAGTAGACTCCCTCAGCTTCTTGTTCTCCTTGATGAGCAGCACTCGGATCGCCCACGCACACGCAATCGACAATAGCGCAAACCCAGCAGACGCACCGAATCCAATGCCAAAGCGTGGTGAGTCCGTATCAGGCCACAAATATGCACCGTAGATGTACCCAATCTGCCCACCGACATTCGTCATAGCCAGCACGACGGCCTTTTTCTCTTTCGTTTGACTGAGCGTGGAAGATGCCCAACCGATGATGACTGAATTGACTGAGTAGGCGCCGACGGGGAAGATGAAGCATGCCACATATCGCCCGGCAGTGTTCAGAGTGCTGGCTGCAATCACGAATCCGACAATGGCGACGAAGAGACCGCCTGTGATGTGCCAGGTGCGTTCGTGCATGCGTCCAGAGCTCCATCCAGTCATAATTCCCGCTACGCCCGCGAGGAAGAATGGTGGGCAGGTCAAGACGAGGGTGATCGTCCTGTTGAATCCAAGGGTTTTGACAACTGTTGGAAAGAACGAATTGAATGAACAAGCGCTCAAGTGGAAGTTCTGCATCAAGCAGAACAACCACGTTCGCTTGTCCTTGCACGCCTGCTTCAGTCCTTCCATCATACTGACCTTCTCCTGTGCGTCACCAACACGGTCCCGCTCCATGCGGTCGTGAGCCATCTGGCGCTCTTCAGGAGTCAACCAGGAAGTGGTAAGCGGGGTGTTGGGGAGCAAGAAAAAGCCGAACATGGCCACGAAGGCTGTTACTGCACCCTCACTACTACACGTCAGCTTTCGAGGTCAAGAAGGTTAGCATGAGAACCACTCACACAATGAACAACCACCTCCAACCCGCAATTCCTCGCAAGCCATCCATACCAGCGAATACGCCTGCCGCGATCAGTCCAGAGAAGCCCGTAGCCAAGATCTGCGCGCAGTAAAGCAGGGCGATCCTCGTAGCAACCTCTGTCCCGCCGTTAGCTTACATCTCGTAACATCGGCCCGACTTGCCAACATACCTTTTCTCGTATAGAAGATACTTAACATATACGTAGCACCCGGGTAGAATGGCGCCTCGGTGATTCCAAGGAAGAATCGACAAGCAACGAGCCCGCCAAAGTTCTGCACCAGCGCAGTGCAACCACTCACCACGGCCCAAATGAGCATCCACGCACTCATGTAGATGCCAGGCTTGATGCGCGTGATGAGCATGTTGGATGGAATTTGCATCAGCACGTAGCCGACGAAGAGGATGGAGACTGTCGTGTTGAATTGCACACCGGTCATGCCGAGGTCCTTTTCGAGGTTGTTGAGACGTGCTTGGGCGATGGCGTTGCGGTCGACGTAGTTCTTGACTCCACGTTAGTATGCATACTGACACGCAGTTGGGTGGTGTGAAGCTTTCTTGGCAAGGCTTTGGAGAGCTTGTCGGAGCGGAGGATATCGAAGGCAGCTACCGACTTACCAGAAAGTACATGGTACACAGTGTTGGCTAGGTTCAATAGTCAGCTCCATATTCGGGTTTCCTTTTCCAGTAGAACCCGTCAGTACTCACCATCAGCCTCCAGTCAATCTTCCTCACAAGTGCAATTTCCCTGGGATCCGTCTTCGTTACACTGCCTGTATAGTCGACATGTCCGCCCGCCGCGGGCTTAACGCTCTCAAGCTCAGCCTTCTCATCATAAAGCCTCGCATTCTTCTCCGTTTCGATAATAGGCTCAGGTTGCTTTGTCGTCATCTTATCTCCCACTTCCTCTTTTCTTCCTGTCAACGCAGAGTAATATAACAAAGTGGGTCAAAGAGGGGGGCTCAGACCGCAGCGCTGGGAAACCCGTTGAGATAAACTGGATACCTTTAAGACAGGATCCCCACGAGGAATGCAACCACTTCATGTATCTCGTGTTGCACGCCCTCCTTGGCGACTTCCCACCCAGCAGCTTGGCACTTCACCATTCCAAGACTTACCCCGCACTGTGCACTGGCGACGGAGCCCTGCTTCTGCGACCGCCCCGGTCACCGTGGTCCCAGTCCCACCCCCGGATTCGAGACGTGGAGACGGTGGACGCTGCGTGTCGGGAACAGTTTTGCGTCCGTGCCAAGGTGGCCTGAGTCTTGATTTGTTCCGTCCCGTGGCGGAATGCTTCATGGGGTAATGTGGCTTGCAGGGCGGGTTCAGCGCGGCGAATGAGGAGGCTGGTGTTTGGCTGTAGAATTGGGCTGGGAAAGCATATCCGTGATACGTGACCGTGGAGCTGGTGCGTCAAGTAATGGTCTCGTGCGAGCGTGGCGGATCATGGTGCAAGCGCATATGCTCCGTGTTTGCGCGAGCTGAAATGATGTCGCATTGATAGACTTACTCGTCAAGAGTAATGTTTAGTGGAAATCTACGGACCTTTATTTGCGTGCGCGACACTACCTATGAGCACTTGGGACGTCAGTCGAGCCTCCCCCAAGCCGGATGGGAGGCCTTACCGTTGCTCCTCAGGGTTGACTCAACGCCGCCCATGCCTTCTAGTAGAAACTTGTACAAACCTTAGGATACTTGTACTCTACTTGTCCATTGCGAATCTTCGGGAAGATACCAGCATCCACCAGCGCCAATGCGTCCCACTCAGCCGCATTCTCTGTCTTGAAGTTCCAAAAGCTGACGACTAAAGTTAGCGGGTCTTGTTCGAGTTGCAGTTGGGTGTACAAGATAAGGGAGGCAAGAGTAACATACAACCAACCCTGTGTCTTCGCTTCGAAGGCTGAGATCTGTGTCTCAATGTACTTGCGGGTATCGTCCTTGTTGGCCTGTGACCATTTGCTAATGTCGTTTGCGAAGCCGCAGTCGCCGACATATGGACTGCCCAGGTAGGTGCCATCGTAACGAGCGCCGCGTCCAAGGCCATTTAGGTACTTTGCACAATCGGTCATGGCACCTGTCCATTCGCCGACAAACGTCCACTTATCGGCTCCTCCGTACGCGTCGGCGAGGTCACAGACTTTGTGGTTGTGCTGTGAGGGCTTGAGTTGGACGAGATCGTTGTTGAAGATTTGGTACTCGTGGTGGTCGAGAGCAACATTCTGGGCGTTGTTATCCGAAGGGGTCAAGAATCCGTTCCACTCATTGGGTTGTATGAAGCCATCGTGTAGAATGACTGTGGTATCAGAAGTGTCGCGAACCTGGCCGAACCCGTCGCGGTAAAACTGACGAGTCACGTCTTCACTGATATTGTCCAGATACATAGCAGGCTCGTTGAGGAGTTGAATCCCAACAATGACGTCCTGGTACTTTGGCTGTGCGTACTGGTCGGAAATGGTCTTCAGCACCTGCAGTGTCTGTTTGACTGTGTTTCCGGACTGCCAAGCTGGACTATCTAGACGCTGGCCAGAGTTGTCAAAGCCGTTTTGTGAGCCAGGCGCACCGTGCAGGTCAATGATTATCTTGAGGCCCAACCCTCTTGACCAGTCAATAGCAGCGTCAATGTACACCTTGGCACCATCTACATATGGCGAGCCAAAGGTGTCGTATGCCCAATAACCGATTGGTATCCGAACGATGTTGAAGCCAGCGTCTTTGATCTTCTTGAAGTCTTGCCATGTGACAAAGGTGTTCCAGTGATTCCGAAGTATACCGAGCGCAGCATCATGGCCCAATTTTTCACCCAGCTAGTGATGGTCAGCAGATACAATAATTGGCTATTCAGAACGCATACTGTGTATTCATCGATGATGTCGTTCTGAGGCCGTCCCTGATTGGCCTTGTCAAACAGTGAAGGTGTAATCCAGCTGCACGACCTTTAGCATATAATCTCGTGATAGAACTCAAAGTCACCTACGGTTCCAGAACAAGCCAACCGCCAATGTTGACACCACGAATCTTTTCACTGCCCCATTTGAAGTCGACACTGCGTCTCTCGCTGCGTTGACATATTAGCAATGTGCGTCAAGCTGGCTACTAATCATTTGTACAAATGCACAGAATCATTTACATGACTTACGTAGGAGCTGCCAATGCTGCAGCGCATAGTGATAGTGCGGTAACCGCACGTCGAATAAACATGACACAAGAAGAACTGTGGCTGATGCTATGCAGAAATCAAAAACAGGTAGAAGTATTTCGCAAAGAATTGGAGCACTTCGATTGAGATGAAGGGGATGAAGAATGTTGCAAACAATAGTAAACGGTGAGAGCCTGATGGCGACAGCGCTGGCAGTGCTGGTTCCTTGCAGCTTCCACTTTGGGCGACTACACGTGGGTATAAGGCACTACCTAAGTTCCGGGTTGCAGTAGGGTGCCAGATGCAGGCACACCGGTTGGTCGGATGTTATATGAAGCAAGGAACAGAACAGGATACGTAAATTGGCCTTGGAGAATAGTTGGCCGCTCGGAGATACCGTGGGTACCACGTCAGCGAGCTAAATGCGTTGTTTGCTTGCAGCATATAGATTCATGTCGTGCATCTGCTAACGCTGACTTACTCCATATAAACCTACAGTAGAGTCCAGCGATGTACAGATCGCCTTTGTCGGGGGTGGGCCCAAACGATCCAGGCTCTGAAGGTACTGCAGTTGGCCCCACATAAGATTAGTTGTTAGTGGAAGAATGTACGCCACCACTGTTCGCTTGTTGGACAAGAATAGCCATGAAAGCTTAGCCTGCAACTGCAGGTACGGCATGTTATCTTCGAGAGGCGGTGCGGTGTCGGCGTGGCTGGCGTAAGCTCTACAATTCGTCTGTATAGGAAGCCGTGTTGCGAGCACACGGCACAAGCACGCGCTTCCTGGTACAGACGGCTCATTGCAGCATTTCGCTATGTGGCAGGTTACGAGTGTTTGGTGACACAAGCACGTGTGGGCGCTACATGGCACGAATCCTTGCGGTCCACATGTTCCCGTCCGTCTAAGGACGGTAAAATGACGTAGTGGCATGTGAAATCCTTGAGGTCGGGACGCGTCTATTTTGGGCAGCGTCCTATCATTGCTGGACCGCATGGCATGGGTTGTGGAGGTTCGCATCATGTTGCCGTCTTGGAAAATACAGGTCAGCATTGGGTCGTGGATTGAGGTTAACAACCTGAAAATCGATGATCCTCTAATCTAGCTCGAAGTAGCTACAGATCTACAACACCACCCTCTTCTGTGAATAGGAGGCACATCGACGTTTTGACCGGTCGATCAAGATGCTGCGCGAGCATGTTTGTAAATATAGCAGCAGGCGCAGTATCTTGCAGTAATGGTTTGATAGACTACACTTATCGCTCGGAGGAAACGTATGCTGAGTGGAGCTTGCTCTACTTGGATTGTATCTATTCCTGTTCACGTTGCTTCTTCTTGAACATCCATCCGCCTAGCCAGAGACAAGCCGGTATGGATGTGACTGCCGAGAGGATCCCCAACACTAAAGCCATCACTGACCAACCTTTGTCCTCGACAATGAACCCTGCTAATAGCGGCCCTGCTAGACACCCACCGGCGAAGGCCATGTTGAAGAGACCGTAAGCTTGTGCATATGCACCCCCGGTTCCAAACCCAGCACGGCCGTTCGCAAGCATGCTTTTTTCTTTCGCTTCAACAACGCTTGATATCTCAGCCATTATCGGTGGGAAAGTGAGAGCAAGAAACAGTCCAATGAGTGCAAGCAGTGCACAGAGGATTACTTTGTCGTTCATGGTGTTCTCGTCGACAAATCGTAGACAGATTAGGGGAGCGCATGCCCCTAAAAATCCAATTGCCGCTGGATATCGTCCGCCATACTTGTCGCTGAGCCACCCAAACAGTGGCGCAAAGAAGGTGGGGATCACGATTGGTAAAAAGAGAAGCGCTGCCCCTGTAGATGTCCATCCAAATAAAGTGGCAGCATGGATCGTGAGAACGGAGTCGAACGCTGTCAAGAGGGAGGCCTGGATAATAGCGCAGAAGAGCGCAGCCAGGAGTCGACGGGAATATAGCAGAGCCAGAACAGGTGGAAGTCTGTCGCGTCGTCGGTTGCGCAACGCTGAGCTGGCAGGTACGGGTGAATTGTCCTGCTGGCCAGCCGCGACTTGAAGGCCTTTCTCAGCGTCGCCCACCTCGGGATTTGCAGATGCATTTTCACTGTCGGGAGTATCTGCCGCTTCTTTTGCTTGGACTTCAGCGACTGGATCCCATCTTGCGGCTACCTTTTTTTCAACGAGCAGAAGGCGAAGCACAATGTCCAATCCAATCAGACCGTATGCCATGCCGAACACAGCATCGTAGCCTGCTTTGTCGAAGACAGTTCCCCCAAGCAATGGACCTACGAGGGTGCCCAAGGACATTCCTATGCTGACGTAACCCATGGCCTCTGCAAGTCGCTCTTGAGGCACAGTGTCAGCTAACAGAGCTAGACCAATTACCCACCTACAAGAAATCAGCAGGAAAATCATACTCAAACCCACTCATTGGCTTACACAACAGCTGCTGAGGCACCTTGTAGGAATCTTCCAGCAATCAAGGTACCCGTAGAGTTACCGACCTGGAGAAGCACTGTCGACCCCAGCAGCGCCAGGAGTCCGATCAAGAGAGGAGATCGACGCGACGAACCTCTATCTGCAAACCAGCCACACACAGGAGAGAACGCAAGTAGAGAGGCTCCGTAGATAGCAATGAGAACAGACACCCAATATTGCACTCGATTCTCTTCGATATGACTGCGACTGTGCAAAGCAAAAGGAATGACAGGTACGATGACTCCGTATAAAAACATGTCCTTTGCACAGTCAGCTCCAACCTCCACTCTGTCTGACACTCAGTCTGAGTGGAATAAGTCAGATCTAGGAGAACACCTACAGTGAAGACTGCCAACCCTATAGTCCCGATAATGAAGCCATCTGAACTTCTAAACTTCAGCATAGCCGGCGAATTGTCGCCATGTTGCGTCAACGACGCCAACCACTTCGCTCGCGCCATGTGTGTCTGCTAAGCAGTGATTGTCTCTCAATATTAAAATCACGACAAGAAGCCGACTGTACAAATTCAATCTATGAATGTCAGGCTGGCAATGACACAATCGATGAACTGATGATCCGCCACGCCAAGTGCAGTCCGTCCGCGGGCCCCGCGGGCACCGTTCCGGCGATCAGACCCACATTTCTTCACTATTTGTCGAAGCACGTTGTTTCGATGAGGAATGTATACAAGCAAGATTTGATACTATCTTTGTTGATATATAGTGAATGGTCTGAGAGGCCATGTACTGACACCCTCCAGGGCGTGGTGTTGGTGTGCGATGATGACGGAACCAACTCCGCGACCGCAAGCGAGAAAAAACCGTAGTACAGCACTCGAAGGCGCCTTCTCTGACAACACTCTACAAGCAAGCAGGGCCCTTTTGATTCTACTAGACTAGGAAAATGCTATATTTCTTAGCTCCATGTTTATCCAGTCTTACTCTTCACTCGACCTTGCCTGACTTCTGATCTCCTCCTTCATCAGCCTCGAACCCTTCTTCTAGTTCCTCTTGCACCCAGTCTTGTCAGTGAGAGCTGCAGGGCAGGTAACCGCCTTGAAAGAGACGCTCGGGTTGTCTGCATTCTTGAACCAATCGAATCTCCAGTAACAACCAGGCTTGAGTTTCTCAGGGAAGTTGTCGCACTCGGAACGTGACGAGATGCCGCCGTACTGTGCGCCCCAGCCCGAGGAGGGTGCTCCGAACTCGGCGGTGCATCCATTGAAGATTCCTACACCACCTCCGGGCATCTGCAAGTCAAAGTGGTTGTCTCCGAGATCACCTCCGGTGTTGGTCGCCTGCACAATCATCTTCTTGCCGTTCACTGAGCCGGATGTGAAAGTCAATCTGAAGTGGATGGTAAGCAGTGAGGTATCAGGGACTTGCAAAGTCCGACTTACTCGTAGCAGGAACAGCACCAGGACGACTCGGTTTCACCCGCAAGCTTGACCGCCGCGAAGCCGTATGCAAGGTCATCGTTGACAGCCCACGGGCTCTGATCAGTGCACATGAAAGCACTGCCACCAGATTCGCACCCGTTTGTGGCTGCCATGTCTGCGAGAGGGTTGTCACTCTTGTCGCAGCTCTTGACCGGCGAGCTCACGGAAGCTTTGCCAGCCCATCCGCACGATGGCTTGCAGCAGTCCCAGTACCTGGTCGTCTGTCCGGTTTTTGTCTGAGCATCGACAGCGACAGTGCCGATCGCCAAGGCACCGATGGCAAGCGGTGAGAGGAAGTGCATTATGAATATGATGTTCGGTGGAGATAATCGAAATATTGTCGGTATCGATGTCGACGAGAGCCTACTTCGACGCCAATATATATACCTTCTGGATCGCTTACCCGTTGCTCTTCTTCTCCGCCCTGGGACTTCTTGACTAGCTTACGCGATCTATCCCGGCTGGCTTGCGGTTATCTTCTGTGGGCTTGCTAGCGCGCAGATCCGGCTTGTGGCTTCTGCAGACCTTCTGCCGCACATCTCCTCCAATCTCATTCGGTGTTACATGAATATCCAGACTAGACACGCTTTTCTGGGTCGAATGGTAGATCAAGCACAGCGATGTGTACTCAACAGGCTCCGGGAACAATCTACGAAGCCTCGTCGCCTGACAACTTGAGCACATTTATCCTGTCAAGGCTCTCATTAACACATTTCCTTGGGTGTTTATCTACCACGGCGAGAGTGCGGGAAAACGGGATTTGCCTTGGTGGCTTATGCCCCGGTCCTTATTGACATGGAAGGAGCCTTCGGTAACCGTTCTGACTTGCAGGGTTCAGGCAGGAAGCATGTCACAAAACGTCCGACGCACGCATACCAGGACCCGGTGCCCGGTCTTAGATGCTCGCACAACACATGTCCAACTCATCAGTATGGTTTTTCCAAATTGAAATGACGTCGGAGGGAAACAAAAAGTGGAACGATAGTTGACGTTGGCGGAGGGTGGGATCGCCTTACAAGACCCTTGTTCTTTATTCGAAACACCAGCTCCTCAATGCTTTGGCCGAGATCTCCACGGTCATCGTCATACAATGTCATAGTTTACTGTCGCTGAAGGGTAAGAGCCACTACATAGAGCACACACGCGTTCGAGTGAAGATGAACGGTGAGTGAGTACAGGTAAGCTCTCAGTCTAGAACAAAAGTCCTCGCTACTCTGCAACGAGCCCGATTATTGCTCCGAGGACATTGCGAAGGACCGAATTCTTCACTTAGATGGGAGCTGGGGATTTTTTTCAATGGACGTCTTGCAAGTTTGCAGTCCGACGCTCTCCTTGTGAAGCATTTGTCTGCCTCCAGCGCGGCTCAGACGCATCGTACATTTTGTTGATGTCTATGCTGAGCTAAGTCTATTCGTTCCTCATTCGTTAAATCATATTCGTTAGAAAGAAGAAAAAGAACACTCCGTCATTACACCCAAGACCTCATGTCTCCAATCCTTACACCTTTTTCCGTACCTCTGCATCATACTAACTTCCCTCCTTACACAAGCTATGTCATCCTCACTCAACAGCAACTTCGAAGCCACCAATCACCACGACGCGCTGTACGTCCCTCTTCTTGTTCCACCCCTGATACACAACTCCCTTTCCATCGACTCCCACATCCCCAGCTCCACCCCTTACACCGCCACTCGCGGTCCACGCCTCAGTGTTCAACTCACTCAACCTCGTCACCAAGTCGTTGAACTTGGCCTCCTGGTAGGTTCCCTGCCAATCCCTGGGAACCTGGACATCGAAGCCATCGACAACAACCTCCTCACCTAGCGGTCGGGTGACCCAGTTAATTCCCTGCTCGGCAGGTGTGTCGGGACCAAGAGGGCGGAGATCAGCACGCTCTGTCTTGCCCTCACCGAAGAGGGAGAAGAGCGTCAGTGCGAATGCAGAGGGGACATGTTTCTCGTCGAATAAGTTGGGGAAGATGAGACCGGCAGCGGGAGCTAAGCCGTTACCGAAGTATCCACCCCAGGGCACAGTGTTGTTGTTGGTTGGGTCGCCGAAGTTCGCGTTGCCACCTACGGCACCCACTCCGTCGGCCTTGATGCTGAGAAGCACGCGGCGGCCGTTTGCCTGGCATTTTTGCACTTCTGTACCTAGAGCGGTGCAGTCAAGGAGGCCAGGGGCTTGGATAGCTTGGCGGCTGTTGGAGGGCAGGCAGCCGGGGAAGGGGTAGAGGGCGGGGTACTCTGAGGGGCCGTAGAAACGGTTCAGTACCGGAAGGGTGATTTGGTGGACGGTGGGGTCTCGGCAGATGCTGCGGAGGGCAAGGAGACCTGGATTGTGTATTAGCAAGTGTGGCCGGGTTGAAATCTTGGTGGCGAGGAGGCGATTTGTGGAGAAAGCATAAAGAGAAGAGAAGGAAAATTATGAAAAATCAAAGATGTAAGGAAAGACATGCTCGGAGTCACTGCGTGTGCGCACAGAATGTAGTCTCATGTATTTGACTTGATTGATCGCGTGCTATATATCTCGATAGCAAAACCGACAGTGTTCTTCGGAGAAGACTAAACATTAGGCGCGCACCCGTAGCAACTCCGAAGTAAAGACATCAGGGGTAAAGATATCAGACCCTCTCAGCCAATCTACTGGGGTAGAATGGGACGGATGGAGAGGGTGGGAGCGCGAGTCGGCAGAAGAGGAACGACGGGAAGGATGGGAGTGCGTGTTGGCAGAAGGGGACGGATCGCCGACAGAATGGGCGTGACGATGGGCGCAATGATGGGTGCGAGAACGTCAGAAGGAGTCAAGACGGGGAGGACCGGTGCCGCTGGTTCAACCGACGCAACAGGCACAACTGGCACAGCAGAAGCGACCGACGAGACGGGTGCAACGGGGACAACAGGAACAACTGGCGAGACCGCGATAGGAACGACGGGAACGACCGAAGCCTCGACAGGAGCTGCTGATGAGACTGGGGCGACAACAACAGGAACGACGGGAACAGCGGATGTCTCGACAGGAGCTGATGAAGAAACAGGAGCGACAGCGACAGGAACAACCGGAACAACGGGAGCGACAGATGCCTCAACCGAAGCACCAACTGAGATCGAAGCAGCGGCGTCAACTGTAGCAACAGGAGCAACAGGGACAACTGGAACAACGGGGGCTGTGCTAGGCTCCTCAACGGGAACAACGGGAACAACGGGGAGTGTGCTGGGCTCCTCAACAGGAACAACAGGGACAACGGAGATTGAGGTAGGCTCCTCAACGGCGGGAATTGTAGGAACAATGAGCTGACCTGGGAATTCGATGACCGGAGCATCGGTAGGGATAGGGTCGATGATAGACGCCTCGATGGGAGTCACTGTTACGACAGGGATTGCGGGGAACTCAGTCGTGACAGGTGCGACCGGAGGCAGGTCGAACAGCGAGGATATGAAGGGGGGAAGATCGGCAACCTCTGTAGCCTCGACGGGGAGGTCGGTGGCGATGGGAAGGGCGATAGACAGTGTGGCTTCCCCAGTAGCGTTGATAGTAACGGTGATGTTGGGGAACGTGACGTCGGTGCTGTCAGCGCCGGGGATTACAACAATAGTACCAGCGGGAGGGGTGACAGTTCCGACAGCGGTTTCGAGGATTGGCGTAACAAAGTTGGTGAGAGTCGTGGTGGTGGTGTTGGCAAAAGTGGCGTTGGTAGGAATAGCAGGGATGGGGGCAGCGCTGATTGTGCCGATTGCTGGGACAGTGCCAGTTCCAAGGACGAAAGTGGGCTCAACAACGATCTCGACGGCGGTCGTGGTGTTGGAGAAGATGGGAAGAGAAGTGTCAACTGGAGGGACAGCTACGCCAGTTCCGGTTCCAACAAGGCCTGTGCCAACTGGACCGGTGCCGAGGATGATAGTCTCGACAGGTGCGATGGCAGTGACACCGGTACCGATGATGCCAGTACCGATGATGACCACTCCAGTGCCGATGGGAGCAACAGCCGTGGCAACATCAGTTGTGCTGTTAGCGAACGGAGCACTGATGGGCTCGATGGCGATGGTAGGAATGATGGTTCCTACTGAAGCACCGGTTCCAGTAACGAGGATAATGGTGGGAGTGATGGCTGTGGCGTTGGGGAAAAGTGGGACCTCGCTGAATGTGATGGGCAGGCCAGTTCCAACGGAGACGCCGGTACCAATGGCTGTGGGTTCGACCGTGATAGTGAGTCCGACGGTGCTCGTCAAGCTGACAGTGACGTTTGCCTCAGCACTGCCGTTAACGTTGATTGGGCTCGAGATTCCGGTGGGAAGGATGGCGACTATTTCGCTGCTGGGGAAAGTGCCGTTGATGATAGGGAAGGGAGCACCAGTGCCCGAAGGTAGAACCTCGATCGGACCAGTGCCGAGCGGTGCGGTGCCGACAGGAGCAGTGACGAGAGGAACAGTCAGGATACCAGTCGGCAGCGCAACGACTACGTCGGTCGAGTTGGCCGGGAAAGGTGGGACAACAACGACAACTGGCTCATCGGTGGTCTCCGGGAGAGTGCCAGTAACAATGGGAGCGGTGACAATAGGAGCAGTCAAGACGCCAGTAGGCAACACAATGACTACATCAGTCGAATTGGCCGCAAAAGGTGGAACAACGACAACCGGCTCGTCGGTGGCCTCTGGCAAAGTGCCGGTAACGAGAGGTACCGTGAGGACGCCAGTGGGCAACGCGATAACGACGTCTGTCGAGTTGGCCTCGAAAGGTGGGAGAACGACAACGGGCTCATCAGTGGTCTCGGGCAGAGTACCGGTAACGATGGGGGCGGTGATGACAGGAGCGGTCAAGACATCAGTTGGCAGTACAACAACTACCTCACTCGAGTTGCCTTCGAACGGTGGTACAACGACGACAGGTGTCTCTGTAGCCAGGGGTAGGTCGGAGATGAGCTCGGTCGGGACTGAAGGTTCCTCGGTAGGGAAGAGTACGATGGCAGTGGAGAGGTCTCCAATGGGCAAAATAGACATTATAAGATCCTCGGTGGTGCTAGCTTCGGCAGTCTCTGAAGGGCCAGGGATGATGACGACGGGCTCGGTGATGCTTGCAAGGTCGCTGATGAAGCTCTCGATGGCGCTGGCTACATTGGCCGACGCGCTGACAGATACACCGGCGGAGACCTCGACTGAGGCGCTGATAACGACATCGACTGCTCCACTGGAAGAGGCTGCTGGGGCGGGAGTGGGGATCACAATGATGGCTGAGGTCGGCTTGATGCCTTGGGCGTTGGGGTCTTCGTGGAAAAGCTTCCTGAAGAAGCCCTGGACAACCTGCCATCCATTGTAGCTCTTCAGGGTGTTGATGAGGGCATCGAAAACGTTCTCGACGTCGGCCTCGGCTGGCGCCTGACGCTCAGCAATGGGCATAGAAACTACCTGGCGAACATCGTGGACTTTGTGCACGTGGGGAACGACTGCTGCGTTAACGAGTGTCTGCGCAAGAAAAAGCGCAATGATAAAACGAATGGCTGCTCGAAAGCTAAGTGGAGACATGGTGGCTCCGGACGCTGATAAGCGTGGTAAACGAGTGACAAGTGGTGAGAGTTGGAAGACAATGAAGGAATGAACGTTGAGACCAAAGAGTGGTATATATGTGGTGTAGGTAAGGGAGTGGCCAACGCGCGAACAGGGGTGGCCAAGGGAGGAATGTGTGACCACAACGGCCCATGCAGGTACAGTTCGAACCGGCAAGCGATAAATGGCATGACCGACGCGAGGATCGTCAAATTCTCATTGGGAGATTTCGAGGGAGGCGTCGGTATATTGTGCGACGGTTGACGCGATATTTTGCATTCCGACCTAGAGATAGTGAGATAGCGCTTGAACATTCCACGTTTGAGACTCACGCTTCTCGCATGCCAACCGCTATCGTGGCAGAATACAACGAGGTCGTCGGGCTATTATCGTGATGAAGATGTGGATAGCGCCACCGGCAACGACGACAGTCGTCTACAGACGAGTTCAGTGCATCGTCAGAGTTGAATGTTGCTTGCCTTTGACATGCCCTTGCGCCGGCAGACCCGCAAAGACTACAGACCTCATCCTCTAAGCCGTGGAACATGTGGACGAGGCACTAATGTTATTTGTTGAGGATCCAAGTACCAAACGCTCATTTCATTTGTTCAGAAGGGCTGTTGTAGAGAATAGTCAAGGTGAGGTGCCCTTACGTGGATCATGAGGTTTGTCATACCTTCGCTCCTCCAACATTGTTATACTAGCCTCCAAGGCTTCCTCGCTGCTGGCAACAGGGAGGCCTTCCGAACGCCAACTCGTACTTCCCGTTCCCGAAGCCGCCATCGCATCGACACCACACTCCGAACGCCATTACCGATACCGAGAGACGTGCCCATTATGCAGATATGCGGCAACGAACATCGTATTGTCGAACAGCACTGAATCTGATGACATATTCTAGTCATCAGATCCTGCCCTTGCACTTGTCATACGCCTCCTCCTCGAACAGTGTGGGGCGTTTTGCGTCGCCCTCGAATCGAATTGGCCCTTGTCCGGGAACCCTCTCGAGGTGGAAGCGATACGTCTGTTTCTCCAAGTCCACCTCTTTATATGACTTGATTTGGTAAAGTCCGTCATAGCGAAGTCCACACGATGGGCGATATTTGTTTGACTTCAGCAGCTGTGAAGAGCGAATAACGCGGATATGATTACCGTGCTTAGCACTGTTGATCATCGACAGTGTTGCATCCTTGGCCTTGAAGTTGCTGCCTTCTGTGCCACTGTATTCTATGGTGTCACCATAGTCTTGATCATGGTACCCACCACCGGAGAGCACGATGCTGTATGCGCCTCGGTCTTTGTCGCCGTAGATACCTGTCTACAAGTAAGTACACTTCTACTTAGACCTCAATACACTTACCTCCTTGGGCTGCACCATGCACTCCATCGCGAACTGTACACAACTGTGATGGCCACCACTGTCCGAGCACGACGCCATCGCCACCAAAGTACTTGGGATCTCTAGGATGCTTGGCTATGTAAGCGCGATCGAGACGGTCACCGTTCCGGTCCTTGCCCTTAACGGTGACTATACCACGAAGAATGTCCTGCTCGAAATCTTCGTTCATCCACCTTTCATACAAGTTCCATGCATCAGCCTTCAGATCCCATGGAAATCCAGCGTTCTCATTGAAGATGCGAGGCAACCCGCTCTCGGTCAAGATTCGCGTCTTTCGAACTTTCAGACTGTCCATGGCTAGCTTGATCTCAGCTTTATGGACATGATTGCGAAGATCGTTGTGCTCCTTGTCGAGTTTCGGTCTGTTCTTTTCGTTTTCGCAACGACGAATGCAGTCTTTGAGCGCATCTATGGCTGCAAGCTCTTGAGGGCGCTTACGGTCGAGCTGTGCAAGTTTCTGTGCTGAGATTGAGGTGTACCACGTCGGCATGGTTCTCCGAGAGGGAAATGGGTAAGGCTCTACAGCGAAAGTGTTGTTTGAAGAACTTGAGATGATGGATGTAGGTGTATCAGGAGTTGAGGCCCCGCAAATGGCACCCATCGACACCGACTCTGCGGCAGGTTGAGCATCGTCGATATCCATGGGTGATGCGGGGTCACTCGCACTGCTGGTCCCGTCTCTTCTAGAATCCAACCTTACTTTACTTTTCTTCTCTCTTCTTCCATCTCTCTTTCGAACCCGGGATTCTCTGATAGCTGCATCTCGCACAGTTGCTCTGTGCTGTGCTTGTGTGGTTGTGGAGGCAGGAGACAACACCTCCTGGATAGGTGTTTGAATATCTTTAGTCCGAAGAATTGCTTTCTGAGGAGATTTTGTGAGAACTTCGCCGTTTTGGACATTCTTGGATGTGACAGTCTCCTCATCTGTATTCAAATCTCCCGTCTCTGACACCGTGCCAGTGGCAGGAAGCTCCTTTGGCCTATGAGCAAGTCGAACGGGTGATGCATTCTTCCTGAGCTCAGCTAACTTCCTAGAAAACGCATCTGGATCAAGTCCGGATCTGATAGCATTCTCGCGTGCTCGTCTCTCCACTTCTTCTGGATGTTCACGTGTGTACTGCAGTTTGTCTCGAAAGGCTTGATCCACCGGCGGCACTGGCACGCCGGAGCGCTTTTTGGCAGCCTCGAGCAACCATTGTGGTGGCTTCCAGGTTGTTTTATCACTGTGTTCTTGGCTTGTCATGGTGCGGACTATTGAACCGGTAGAATAAATGGTTGTGGTTGGGGCCGTGGCGGAGGGATATTATTTGTTGTGTCGAAAGTACGTGCAGGGTGATTAATGACGTATGGTTGCTGGCCGAAAGAGATGCGATATGATTGGGGCGAATGGTGAAAGTGAACTGATGTTTCAAGGCATCTGCTGCATGATGTTGTCTTGCAGATTCAGAATATTTGGGTGCCACGGGAAGCTCCTCGAGAGGCGATGGAAGCTCTTGCTACTACTAGACTGTTCATGGGTCATCGTAATATATCAATCGGAGGCTATTCGAATAAATCGAATATCTTTGTTCATGGCGAGTTCATCACAAGTATTTCGCTACGACAATCAAGACCAAGCGCTAAGGCAGAAGCACGCTAGCGCGTGATTGGCTGCATGGTGAGAGAAGAGCAAACGATAATTCTTGGGTCACTCTGTCGTTTCCAGTACTACGTCGAAGTGTATAAACGTGTCTGATCCATCTAGCTTTACTTTCCAAGTGTTGAGTGGTGAATTTCGAGGGCTCAGATGGTTTAGAGAACATAGTGTCAAGTGATGTGACAACAGAGGATGCAATTCGAGGAAAGAGCGACTTCGGTCAAGCAGTTTCAAGCATGAGTCGTAGGAGTCTCGCACAAACAGCGATTGTCTGTGGCTTCCGGTATTTGCAGGCGCAAAACCTTGACCGCTGTAACCACGCAGCGGTCTGATAGTCTACCATATGTGGCTAGGTCATGGATCATCGCGTGACCGTTGCGAGCCGCGGTTGGCTCGTATGCAACTGGTGTCCGCTGGCGTCACAGATAAGCCAAGACATACAACACGACACTGCCGCATAACACCGTTGCCGGCCCTGGTCTGCCCCTCCGGTGCAACAGAGAGTTGCTCGCATTCGACTTGTCTTTTCTGCTGTTCTGAGCTGGCCTTCGACACACTGGCATTCATCGCTCACCATGGGGAGGAATCGCGCTACATCGATCGCCTCGACGCGGAGTGGTGAGGCGCCCACACAAGTAGGTACGGGCGCGCGCAACAAGGAAAGACTGCCGCTGATCATCGCGCACAGGAGCTGGGGAGTATGTATGATTACCTAGCAAAGACAGTGCTGCTTGGGCCGAGCGGTGCAGGCAAGTCAGTATACACAGCCAACCAGGCGCGCCCAATACCTAACATGCACCGCACAGATCATGCCTGCTCCACCGCTTCGTCCGCGACGAATGGCGCGTCCTCTCTTCGCAGACTATCGGTGTCGAGTTTTCCTCCAAGATTGTCCACATCGCCGACCGCAAGTCGTCCTCCCTCTCGAATCGCAAGCGCATCAAGCTCCAGCTCTGGGACACGGCCGGCACCGAGCGCTTTCGATCCGTCAGCCGCTCCTACTACCGCGGTGCTGCCGGCGCAATCCTTGTCTACGATGTCAGTAGTTGGCGCAGCTTCGAGCAACTGCAGACCTTTCTTAACGATGCGCGTGCGCTGGCTGGACCAGACATCACCATCATACTGGCAGGGAACAAGAGCGATGTTGTAGAAGGAGGTGGCCCACCAGCAGGATACAGCTATGCCAGCACACCAAGCTCCGACTATGGACTGCCACCGCCCACGCCCTCGAGCCAGTCCAGTCTGGGCTACAACACGAATCTAAACAACCACTACACTGTTGCACCAGAAGGGAGGGAAGTGTCTGCCGAGGCGGCTTCAAGATGGGCGAGCGCGAATGGAATCCCTGTCGCTGTAGAGGTTTCGGCGCTGAACGGAGAGAACGTGGAAGAGTTGTTCAACCGGCTGGCGCGGATGATATTGACCAAGATTGAGCTGGGTGAGATTGATCCGGACGATCCACAGAGCGGCATTCAGTACGGCGACCTGGGCTGGGACGACGGCAACAGCAGCATCAGGAGTGGGTATGGTGACGGATCAGTCAGGTGGAGAGGAGGCAAGAAGAAGCCGAGAACAGAGTGGGAAGAGGTCTTCAGGTTAAGCGGCGGTACAAGGCGGGGCGGTGGGTGTTGTTGATGCCAGACTGGAGACGGTAGCCTGCTGCTTAGCTGGAAGCAGAAGATTTCGTCTGCTGTACTGACAGTGTACCAGTGCGGTGTTATGCATGGCTGAGCGAGCGAGTTGTCCTCCTTAATCTAATGTATATTCTGTTGCTCCTTGCATTCACAGCCCTACCACGGTACTCTACTGCAAGATGCTGTCACATGTCAGGCGGCGCTTGCGTTTCCGAATTAAGTCTAGTGTCAACCGCATCGATAACGATAAGGTTCCGTCGTGCGTAAACCACAACCAAGGAATGCGGCTGTCAAAAGCCCTGAGGCACGCGACACAACAAGTCACCACTATGCTTCATCTTTGACTTTTTGAGAATGTCCAGACACATTTATTGTTACTGCTACATCAAGACCTCGCTAGCCCTGTCTACACCTGAAGAAATGCGGATGCCTCGGCAGAGCCAGATCTGACGCCACACCGGCGTCGATGTCACCGACCAGGATTTGACGGAGGTCGCGTGCCTCGGACTGGTTCCTGGCCCCTAGTGCCCACGACAAGGCGATAGTCTGCGACATTTGCGTCATGTCGATGTCTTTTATTTTGTCCAGATTCTCTGCGCCTCTCTCTCTTCATCACTTTCTTTTCACAATATACCCACGTCTTTCACTGCTTTTGTCCTGCGCTTAAGCGTTCATACATTCGAATAGTCCTTGATACCCTACCAAATCCAAGCAAGCTGTCGCTCACACGAGTCTTCCAGTCTCTCCGCTCATCCCTTCCGTCCTCCCTGCCACTCAAGGGCGTGAATCCTGCAGCGATTGCGAATATGACGTGGCTCAAGAATATCAACCCTACACCTGCATTTCCGGCATACACAGGACCTCACAAAGTCGGCTCGATAGACGTGGAGATCCCTACAAGTGAATTGGAGAACCCCAGCGATGACACGCCGCCTGCAGATCTGCCTACCGTGGCATTCAGGGTGTTTTACCCCTGCAGACAGGATAGTGAACAGAAGGCTGTGAGGTGGATACCCAGTCCACAAAGAGAGTATGTCGCTGCGTATGCGAGATTCTTGGGTGCGAACAGCGCATTTGCTGGTATTTTTTCGTAAGTCTGAAAGCAGAAATAGGGAAATCAGATAGCTAACATGACTAGACTGTTTCCTCAACTTCTCCAGTACACTTCGATACCCGTGCACCAAAACGCCGACGTCCTCGAACCGGCCACAAAGTCGAAACGATGGCCGGTTATGATGTTCTCTCACGGCCTGGGAGGCTCACGAAACGCATACTCGCACATCTGCGGCTCTCTGGCCAGCCATGGAATCGTCGTCATAGCACCCGACCACCGCGACGGCAGCTCACCGATAAACTTCATCCACACGCCAGACGAGAAGGAGAAGACGAAGCGAGTGGAATACCAGCGAATCGACCACAAACCCTCCACCGATGTCTACAACGCGCGAGACGAGCAGCTGCGAATCCGACTCTGGGAAATGGGGCTCATCCACGACGCACTCCTCAAGATCGACAGTCGCCACCGCCTCAAGAACGTTGCCGCAGACGCCACCAAAAATAGCGGAAAAGACATGCTGACAATGTTTTCGCACCTCCTCTCCGTCCACGAACCGGGCTCCATCGCCTTCGCAGGCCACTCCTTCGGCGCCGCGACCACGGTCCAGCTCGTCAAATCCGTCTTCCACTCCCCCGACACCGCACCAGCATCCTACAAACCACTCTTCACCCCACGCCAAAACTCGACCCTCAAAGCGCAAATCACACCCCTCAACCCCGTCATCCTCCTCGACCTCTGGACCCTCCCCATCCAATCC